>JAKSZP010018669.1:0-115436 GCA_022478985.1 Massospora cicadina
TTTTCTTAAAAACACTACTTTTTATGAACTTCGCATCTAGACCAAAGCAACTGCGCGCTTGGATATAACTCAGCTTTTCCTATCAGTTTAAACATTTCATAATTATTTCTACTACAATCGTGCTTGAATATAACCAATACATTTTTTACTAAACTCTATTCTAGAGTTCTAAAAAGTCAAATGATATTTGATAAAAGTCTTTAAGATTTGAACTACCTGTTGCCATTTATGTTCATGTAGGGACCATCAAGACTCAGAAGAGATGAACTTCTTATTATAGTAATTTTTCAACATCTCCTTTCAGTATAAACTATCCTTACCAAAATACTAAAGACCCTGCTTTTAGATGTGTACTTTGAGGATGGGGTGTCACTTCATGCAATGAAGATATGGAACTAATAACAGGAGATCAATACAAATTCTGATTGCCGTACAATTGAGATTTAACATAATAATGCTTATGGTTTCCAGTATTGAAGAATTATGGCATTAATAAACAATACATTACTCGAACTATATGACTATAGTTATCAATGGAGATCAACTCAAGCTTAAAACATTATCTTGAACTCATTTAGTAAAGTCTTACCAATTGCAGCAATTTTATATATCACCATACAGTTCATTTGTGTCAAATTATGCTACTATGAGGATATATAAACTTTCCATGATACAACTTTATTATCAAAAACAGAGATGATAAGAGGTTTAGGAGCAATTTCTTATATAAGGGCTTTCTTAATATTGTCCACAATAAAAACTAATTGGATGAGCACTGGTGATGCGTCGCCATAATGGTTTCTCCCATGTTAGATCAAAAACTGAAGAAGAGCAAGTTATGAACTATTACAATAACTTTAGAGGCTAGAATACTAATGCTTTTTAAGATCCATTGGAAATCGCCCTTTTGCTGTTGAAAAAGATGGTTGTCGGATAATATATGTTATGAGCTTTCAACGCCTTAACAATATCACCAAGAAGAGCTCTTATCCTCTGTCTCTGTTTGACAAAGCTTTTAATGCCATTAGAATAAAAGTACTTTTCCGTCATGGACCTTAATAGAGGATAATGACAGACGGAGTTTGGTCCCAAGAAGTGTTTTGAAGAGCTCCTTTAACATATGTAAATAAATTTATAAGCGACTTTAATTCCAAAGAGCTTTGAAACACCATTATCCCTTTTTAATTTTGAGTTGACAAGATATTAAAAAACTTTTTTTTTCATATGCTTTAATCTTCCTAGGTGACATCCTTATGTACAATAAGACTTTACAAGGCCATCTTTATCATGTGTGTAAGTTTCTAGAGGACTTCAAGAATCCATACTTATAATGAAAAATGGTAGATTTTTTTATGTAAAACAACAAACAAAAATTTATGATACAACATTCTTTAGAAAGAGACAAACTCCAGCATGAAATGTAAATGCCATAATGATGAGGGAATCTCTAGAGAGCCCATGAATGTCTAATCTTTTCTTGTGATGGTTGGATATTCCCACCAATCTATACACTTTCGCCAACATTTTTAAACCGTTGATGTAATTGTTCATCAATGACTCTCTATTTGAATGTATAGGTAACATAAGCTCTTTAAGAAAAATGAAAAGAAGACTTACATCTTGCTTACTAATTAACAATAAATTAGAGAATTTTTACCTGTACTTTGATGCTATAAATTTAGGAATGGTCAATATCACAAAGCACAATTGTAATAGAGTATACCATACAAACTGAAATTGCTCTCATTTAATTCAAAAGCAAAACACATCTTCTCAGTATAGAATAAGAGTGTATTTTTGTGATCATCGAAGTTAAAGACTTATATCCATATGTCTTCAGAATACCTTTTATAGTTCTCACTGACCATATGACCCTACATTGGTTATATAAAAAATTTTGGGCCCTGTTAGCCAAATTGTAATATGTGAGGTCAGCTCCAAAGTTACAATATTTAGATCACTCATAGGACTGGTGACAAGAATCATAGTGCTGATAAATATCAAGCCTTCCTGAATACACCTTCATTACATTAAGATAGCCACTTGTACGACCTAACTATACTTTTAAGGATAATAGGGCTAATGATACCAATAAAGTATAGGACATTCTACATTTTAACCTAAAACCCAATAAGCTGGTGAGCAACTGGAGAAGTATGTTAATGCCAAATGGTACACTTATGTGCGCCCTAGATAATAAGATGAATTTATATAAAATGACACCTTAAAATAGGAAATGGACTTTAGCAAGAAAACCACAACCATCTAAAGTCTAACTTGGTAATGTGTTGCAATGACTTAAAACATTAGCAACACTTTAAAGCTATGAGTAGTATATGAAAAGGTTAAGTTAACCCCAAAGATCAAGTTATTATAGCATCAACTACTGCGCTTTTCCACTATGTATACATTGATTTTTGAAAGCTTTACCACAAGTATCTATTGTAAATATTTGTAGTGGCTGTTGCTTTCTATCCGATTGACATCAACTTCAAGTGATTTTAAAAAACAAGTCAATTTCCACCACCGCCTACCCACCAATCTCCTAATTTATGTCCTCAGATCCACCACTTGCTACCCCAGTATGTAGCAACGGTGCTCAACTTGCTAGCATTTACTGGCCAGAAGACAAATGTGTGTGGACTGGCTCCTCCAGTCTGACAAATACATCTGGCCACTATGCCCCTCAAGGGACTTAGCACTCCACCTCGCACAAACCCACTTATTCCACTCCCACCCCCTATCCCTTCCCTTATTCAATATTCACTTTTGCCTCAACATCAAGTATGGATGTCTCTTCCCATATGCTGATAAAGCAATATTTGAGTTGGCAGTGGACACCTTTGAACCAGCAAGGTTTATCATCTTCTGCCCATATAAGTGCTATTACTTTTTGGGATTCCCCACCAAAGAGACCGCTGCTGCTGCTGCTGCTACACAATTAATTTATAAAAACACCCCCATTACCACCACTGAACACGTCTTCCAGATGATACCACACTTGTGGTGACCTTTACAAACCTTCTCTCACACCTACCCCTCAGACACTTTATGAGGAGCTGATGTCAGGGCTGTCCACTTATGGAAAAAACTCCATCCTCCAACTCATTGTCCCAAGTGGTGCTGAGCGCCTCGTGGCACCTCGGGCAATTGCCACCATTACCCCCCACCAGCTGAACATGGCCTAGCACATCCCACCACGTGCTTATATTCCATCTGCACCCAACCATTTTTTTGGGATCACGTTGATAAAAGTCGCACAATTTGTCCCCTCTGCCATGAGTTGGATCACACAAAAAAACATGTTGATACAATTAAAACCCTGCAAACACGGCCAACTCCACCCATGAGGCCACACCAACAGCATTCAATTGGGGATTTTGGCTGTCCCACCTTCACAGGCCATGAGCTCAAATCAGGAACAAAATTTGGCACCTCAAACTCAAGCTAACCAAAGCACGCCCATGACAACCAATCAGGAGCATGATTGGACCTATGTTCAATCCAGGAGATCTCCCACCCCAAAATCTCCCAACTAAAAATACCTACAACCTAATCTTCCTGGTTCAAGTAAAATCTATAGAAATTATTGGGTGTAGTAGCCAAATCGGGTGAAATTGTCCCACCACCAAGTTACCTAATTGATCTAACACCTTAACTGAATTCAGACTTTGATGCCCCAGCCTCAACCAAATGATATGTCTACAAATCCAAAGCCTTTTTCTAAAGTGAACACCAGCTTGCCGCAGCCGCGGTGGACAATCCAAATCTCTCCTTAATGGCAAAATGTGTGCAAAATCCATCACTGAATTTAAAAAGTATGCACCACCCATTGTTCCCATGAAATTTTATTCCTACTACAAAGGAGGAAATCCAACAACTATATGAAACTGCCATCACCGCTGCCAAGTACATCACTGAATTGGCAGAATTTTCCTTATCCACACGCAACACAAGAGCCAATACTGCAAAATTGGAACAGCTTCTTGACGCCCACATCCAGGCTGAACACCACGTTGTGAACTCATAGAGGCTTTAATCCAGGACCAAATTGCTTATCAAAATGACTATATACTTCACTTAACCCTCATCCCACAGATGTCCCAACCTCCCTGCTCTCAGCATTGATCCGCCTCTACAATACTGAGCCTGATAATGACCTGCTCGATCCCCCCTCCCCCTCCGCCATGATGGGATAAGCAGCTCACCACTGTACCATCTGATAGGTTTTTTGTATTTCTTTTTGTGTTTTTATGCTTGAAAAGGGTGGTCGATTCATGTTTGATTTTTAGTCAGTTAAGTTTTGGTGAATTAGTTTTGATATTGTTTGTCCTAAGGCCAGCTTGCCTTGGTCAAATAAAATAACTGTAGTAGCCATCAATGAAAACAAATAAGTGTGTTGAAGCTGCCAAGGTGGATAAATACACCGCTGATTAACTAAACCTATATTTTTATGCATATAAATACATGAATGGATATTCTAAATCTTTTTAATATAATACGAGTAAGATCTAACTTCTAAAGATGTTAGAAGCTTATGAATTTGTGTAATTTAAGCCAAAAGTTTTACTTTACTTTTACTTTTTTTGTTAAAAAAGAAGAGTAGAAAGAGATAACAGGATCTTTACAGGATACTTAAGAAGCTAGCCACCAACAAGTCATCAAAGAATTACTTGGTTTTATCATCAATCTTGTTTACCTTAAACTAAATTCCCAATAAGTAATTAGAATGTCACCTTCCAAATGTTTATAAAGACGAGAGCCTGATGTATCAGTTTTTATTGCCCTAATAGCAGAGACAAATATTTTGAAATTCCACAAGGAAACTACTTATAAGCGTTAGAAAATGAGTTGGTCAAGATCTAATTGTAATCTTTAAGAAGTCATAAAAACCAGAAGCAAGCACTAGGTATAGCAGCTTAGATCACCATTGCTTGTGTTCCAGAGATAGTAATATTGACTTTCTCCATCTGAGTGGAATTATCCCATAAAGGCTTTAAGCAGCTTAAGAATGACATTTAATTCAAGGCGCATAAATTTACAAAGTATTCTATTAGAGTCAACGGAACCCAATTAATCTAAAATCAAGGATAATCTTGAAACCTAAAATACAATACAGTTTTCGTTTTGAGGGGAGGTGATATTGTAATACTACTTAGGAGGAGTGTGGGAATCACGCCAATTTTTGCTCACTGGTGCTTGAAGCCTGCTGGATTCCACAATGAACTTTATAAAAATTTAAATCAACTAATAAAGCACCAATAAAAATGGTTTTTTATGATCTCTATTAGCCGCACAATAAGGGGAAAATGATGATCCTCGACCATCAACTATCTAGTATTTAAAGTAATTTTGAAGGTCAAGGGGAATTTGGGAATATGTTCAGAATAGCCTGAACGAGTCCAAATTAGCAAAAATGCAGGAATAAAGTATTATAACTTGGGAAATCACTTCAGGGCAGAGGAGCAAAAGAAAGAGAAATTTTCATTGGCCCAAATGTGACCATGAGGTAATGTTTTTATAAAAATTGAGCCAATCACCGCCTAAGAAATTTCTAGCACCTTGGGGGACCCCCACTAAGCCTATAAAAGGATGTCCCCGCGCAGGTAATTTGAAGAACTTTGTTGGGGTGGGTGAGTACCTGTCAATAGTAACCCCAAAGTCCATGGTGAGGATGGAGTAATTTGCCAGCCAATTTTACTAGTGCCCATACAGGTTTCAAACTGGTGTTGCCCCAATTAATGGGGTTCCACCAAGAATTGGCCATGGACTTTTGGCCGATTTCTTTGACTTTCTCATTTTTATTTTTATTAAATGAACTCTTTATGACATCAGAAAATTGCAAATGGCTGACATTTCCCTTTTCTGGTGGAACTCAACCTATAGCATTCTTATTTTTAGGCTGCAAAGGTAAATGTCTGACATCACCCTCCTCAAGAATGGTGGGGGGCGAGTAAGCCAAAGAAAATGGCCATGTACGCAATTAATAATGATACCAGTAGTTATATTTTGATAGAGTACTCATTTCCTCTCTTGTAATTGATGGTAAAAGGACCCTCTTAGATTGTTCCAAGTTTAACCCTTCTAGGGGTGATGCGGTTATGGTAATACAACACCATGCCAGAAACTTGGAAAGTGGGTAAGGGAGGTTAAGACTCATTTCAGCCTGTCCTTCTTTTGTTACTGTTGTGGCTAAATGGGCATAGATTTGGATTGGAGTTGAATTATGCGTTGATTCAATCTTCTCATGAATTTTTCTCATTCCTCAACTCTAGAAGAGAATACATCCTTAGCTAAGAGGGCATGTATTCCTGGTTCCCGCCCACAAAAGACTTGGAATGGTGACTTTTTTAAAATCCAGTTGTAACTAATCCAGTATTCCATAAGAGCACTATGCAAATATTGATCCCAGTGAAGAGGATCAGATGAGGCCAGCTTTTGCAGAATGGAAACCAAGATTCCACTTGCTCTTTACATTGTTCCATTATTGTAGGGGTTATATGGAGCTGAGAAGAGTTGTTGTGCTCCGATAGAAGTAGTCAGAAGTTTGACTACTCTGGAGGAGAAGCTATTTCCATTATCACAAAGTAGTACTTGGGGGCAACCATGATGGGTGAAGATGTGTTGATGTAAAAAGGTGGCGGTGGCATTAACTGTTTGAGCAGGAAGAGCCACGGCTTCAACCCACTTAGTGAGGTGGTCAATAGCTACTAGGATAAATCTGTTACCACTAGTAGACTGAGGAAGGGGACCTATTACATCTAAGCTGATGGTGTGGAATGGTTGTTGCGGGGTAGTTGGTTGATATTGGTATCTAGACTTGAAGCCAGATTGCTTCTTACAAGTAAGGCAGGCTTACAAAACATCAACGAAAGATTCCTTCGTTCCAATTCAGTAAAACATAAACCTTAATCCATTTATAAGTTTTCCTTGCTCCTCCATGACCTAGGGCAGATTATGCTTCTAAGATAGCAGGTACACGTTCCGAAGGTCAAAGGTAAAGTAGTCATTTTGTCCCCACATGTTTATACAACTTCCCATCTTCAACTTAGTGTTGTGGGAGTGCCAAGGCTAACGTCTTCTGATTAAGCTCATCCTCATCCTCCCATTCATTGGGGTCATTAAAAGGTAATGTAACCACTTTGCCTCACTATTATCCAAGTGAAGGAATGGTAGCTGAGTCAACCCATTAACATTCAAGTGATGAGTTCCAGAGCAGTGTTCGATCTTCATGTCATAAGGCTGGAGCTTTAGAGCCCAGCGTGCTAGCTGACCAGTAAGATCCTTTATGTTATGTAACCACTTTAGAGTTATGTGTTCAGTAACTACAGTGAAGGTAGTTCCATAGGGGAAGGGGCGATAGTGATTTACAGCTAACAGAACAACAAGGCACACCTTCTCTGTAACATTGTAGTTATGTTCAGCAATTTACAGCATCTTACTAAAGTAGGAGACAGTATGATCTACACCGTTTTCATCCAACTGGGCTAAGATGGCTCCAAATGCATAGTCTGAAGCATCAGTGAATAAGATGAAGGGTTTATTACAATCTGGGTGCTGTAGGATAGGGCGTTGTTGCAGCAGTTGCTTCAGCGTCTCAAAAGCAGCCTTCTGTTCTGCTCCCCACTGGAAAGGTGTGTTCTTGGTTAATAGGCGGACAAGAGGTTCACTGAGCTTGGCAAACTCAGAGATAAACTGATGGTAATATCCCATCATCCCTTGGAATACTTGAATATTTCTTATATTTTTGGGGGAGGCATCTTTGAAATCGCTTCAACCTTATCTTGAATTGGTTGAATTCCAATTTTTGAGATATGGGGTGTCCAAGGAAATTTAACTTCCTTTGGAAGAAGGTACACTTTGAAGGCTTCAATTTATTATTTAACTTGCGTAACCTTTTAAAAACCTCCTTCCTATGATCAAGATGTTCATTTAAGGTTCATGAGAATACTGTGATATCATCAAGATATACAATGACACAAGTTAACTTTAGGTCCCGCAAAAAATGGTCCATTGCCCGCTGAAAAGAGGCAGGTGCGTTACACAACCCTTGCGGTAATTGGGTTGGTTGTAAGAGACCCTCACTACATATGAGGCATTTCTCCTAGTCCTCAAAAGGAGAGATCCGTTTACCAATAGCCGATAGCTAAGTCCATAGCAGAAAAGATTTAGAGTCAGGGAGTTGGGTCAAGGCATCATCAATACGAGGGAGAGGATAGCTATCCTTTTTTGTGAGATTATTTAACTTGTGGTAAACCTTGACTATCTGATTTCCTCCAATTTTCTTTTTATATTAACAGGAGAGGAAAAGACCAAGGCTTTGTGAAGGAACTTGCAACCCCGCATCTAGTAAATGCTGAAGTTCTGTCCTCATATGTTGCTCCTCCACTTTGGACTTTTGGTAGGGTTTTGACCAAATGGGATGGTCATCACGTCTTCAATGGAGTGGCACCAGCCCTTCATGTGACCACATTCGTGATCTTATTTGGAGAATAAGTCACTATAGTCATTAAGGAGAGTATGAATTTTTTTAGCTCATCTGGTCTCAGCTCATCCAAAATATGGACGTTGGGCAAGGTACACACCAGGGTATCCTTGGCAGGCCATATGCATTATAGAACCAATGGAGTGAATTTTTCAATGTCCTCCACAGGGACTAACAAGCCTCTGCCTTTCCCCTGGTGTTTTTTCACAACTATGTCTTTTGAGATAAGGTTCCCCAACAGCAGCTTAATGGGCCTCTGGTAGGCTGGGTCAAGTATGCCTGGGAATAATCGAGGCTTCAAAGGATTAACGCCCTCAATAATTTGAGGTGTAAAAAACAGTGGCGTGGGATATGAAGAGTGACTTTTGTATCAACCACTAGTTGTTCACCAGGCTTGATCACGACCTGATTTGCAGCATAAAAAGGAATACTTCCACTAGCATCCATTGAATCAGGAAATTCCTTTATGTGACGCCCAGAAGTATTATAAGACAATTGAATCGCTGAGAGGCGGTATTAACCAGTCAAGAGTATTCTTGTTTACTGGGTTCTTTATTGGTTAAGACTAACGGGACTTCATAGTTGAGTAATGAGAGGTAACCTTGCTTCAGATTGATTGTTCCCTCATACAATCATAAACTGAGTGCCGATGAGCATATCATATGCGTTGTTATTTAAAACCACAGCAGGGGCTGATAAAATAAGCTTCCCAGCTCGAATGGGAAGGGAAGAATATGCCCCAATAGCACGAGTATTGTTGGGGCCAGTGATTCCAAATTATTGCGAGTACTTCAAGTCAGGAGCTAGCTTTATCTTCTTGATAAGCTTAGTGGAGATCTTGTTGACTGGGGAGCCAGTGTCCAAGATGGCCAAGATACGGACCTTTTGAAATGACTACTTCAACCTTAGTGAGAGTCTCTCCAGAGTTAGGTGACAAAGCTAAATCCTCCTTGAGCTGTAAGGTGAAAATGAGTTTTTTAGCATTCTCAGGGTAGTTTTTCAAGATGGTTCATAAGGGATAAACGCGCTGAAGAGGTTGAATCAATCCAGCTAAGAATTGATCACTATCGCTGGCATTGTCAATCACTTGTGGACACCCTAGTATTTGACTGAGGTACGTTTTCTCAGGGATGGTGGTCTCGTCTACTCCTCCATCATTCAGGTGATCAGGAACCTCTACCTCTGCGGGGGCTCCAAGTATATAGTAGCCAAAATAATCATAACTCCCCTCAGATTCGTCCCCAAGGGTATTCTCAAAAACTGGCAAGGCACAATGGAGGTAGGAGAGATGGCCACAGGATATTGAATAGCATTAGGGAACGCGTTTACCTGCTTAGCTGGAGGGGTAGGCATAGCAGCTTTAGTAAGCTGGTGCGGATGAATGAAGTTACTACCTTACAGGTTTTTGATTCATAAGAAGGAGTGGTAACCTTTTTAGGTTGCAGAGAGGGAACAGGGTTTCAGGGGGGTAGGCTTAGGTGAGCTTACCCTTAACTGTGCAACTTGTGGTATCTTCTTAATAGTGAGAGCCTAAGGAATCACTTCAGATTCCTTAGATGTTGCTTTTGAATGGAAATTGGCAACATCTTCTAATGCCTCCTTTAGGTCACGGGTATTTTGGAAATGGCGTTTTACTAAAAAGATATGCCGGTCTAGAGAGGGCTGAGAAGCTAACCCGGTATCAGGGCAACACTAGCATCATCTATGGTGAGCATATTAGAGGTTGTTAACCTTTGCGCAGCGGGGTAAAATCGTTCATCAAAGGCAAGATTTGGTTTACCCTCATACATGCTAAGGCGCATAAAGGCCTGTTTTTCCCTAAGTAGACTTTGCTTTGATCCAAATTTTTCCAAAAGAGCCTTTTTCACCTCTGTCCAAGTGTGTGAAGGATCCTGGTAAGGCACTATACTTTCTTGAGCTAGGCGACTTAAAAATGGAAGGATGTGTTATGCTTTTTATTTATCCTTTGTGCCATACAAGGCAACTTTATAAACATACAAGAAAGTGGCAATGTTTCCTTCGCCAGGGTCAATTTGTCTTTTAGAGGGAGTCCTATAGGCGCTGTTCCAACTCTTCAAGACGGGCTAAGACGCTGGCTAGTTGCTCCTCAAGAGCAATGATTCTGGCTATACAGGGGTCCCCTGTAGTGAGCACCATTTTGTGGGAATCCAGCTGATTTTTTCTCGCTGATTCTTGACGCCAGCTAGATTCCACAAAGAATTTTTAGAAAATATAAAAAAATAAATAAAGCGCTAATAAAAATGGGTTTTATAATTTTATTAGACGTGCAATAAAGGGAAAATGATGCCCCAAGACCTCTGACTATCAAGTACCTAGGTAATTTTAAAGGTCAAGGGGAATTCAGGAATATGTTAAGAATAGCCTGAACGAGTTCAAATTAGAGAATATGCAGGAATAAAGTATCATAACTTGAGAATTCACTCCAGGGCAGTGGAGCGAAAGAAAGAGAAATTCTCATTGGCCAAAATGTTCCCATGAGGTAATGTTTTTATAAACTTGAGCCAATCACCACCCAAGAAATTTCTTGCACCTTGGGGGACCCCCACTAAGCCTATAAAAGGATGTCCCCGCGCAGGTAATTTAAAGAACTTTGTTGGGGTGGGTGAGTACCTGTCAATAGTAACCCCAAAGTCCATGGTGAGGTCAGAGTAATCTGACTGGTCAATTTTACTAGTTCCCATACAGGTTTCAAATTGGTGTTTCCCCAACTAATGGGGTTCCACTGAGAATCACCCAGGGACTTTTGGCCAATTTCTTTGACTTTCTTTTTTATCTAATTAATAAACTCTTAACGACATTGGAAATTTGCAAATGGCCAACATTTCCCTTTTCCAGAAGAACTCGACCTACAGCATTCTTATTTTTAGGCTGCAAAGGTAAATGTCCAACAAGTGTTTTACAGACCCAGTGGTAATCATGAAATCAAATGTCATCAGTGGTCAATAGTCTAAATAATGAGGGATATATTAACAGAAATTTTTATAAGAAATTCTATAATCAGTAGACTATGAGTGACTTAGGGAATTTCAAGTAAATAACACAAAAAGGATACCAAATACAAAGGTATGAATTGGATCTAAAACTTAGGTTAAGTTTAAGGGCTTGATTGTTAAACTCATATAGTAATTAATGAGGGCTTAATCAATTCATTTGATGTTGGTACAAATTAAAATTATTGATGAATTGATTGAAAAGTTTTCTTTCCACTCAATCTCACTTTCAAGAAATTTTATAAAAAATTTAAATTATTAACCGCCATCTGACCACATCATTTTCCAATTGAGGTCCTCAGATCCGCTGCCTGCTGCTCCATTGTGTGGTAGCAGTGATCCACTTCCCAGCTTTTTACGCCCTGCAGGGAAACGCATTTGGATAGGCTCAAATAGTTTACCAATATCTACAGGCTAATATGTCCTTGCAGGGGACTTTGCGCTTCACCTTGCACACATTTACCTGACTCACCCCATCAACTCTCCAACCCTAGATCCACTATTTAATTTTGCCTATCTGCGAACTATGGGCGTTTAATTTCATATGCTGACAAAGCAATAATTGAACTTGCCACCACTGCCTTTGCGCCATCTGTTTCTATCAATTTCCTCCCTTTTAAGGGCTATTTTGACATAGGATTTTAAAATGGAGGAGGACGTTGCAGCGATGGCGTTGAATACTCTAATTTATAATATTATCCCCATCCCTCCTACCTGAACTTGTCCCCCAGATGGCCTCAAACTGGTGGTGTCATTTGCCAACCTCCCTTCGCATCTCCCACCCCAAATTTTGTATGACAAGTTGGTGTCAGGGCTTTTGCCTTATGGCACTCAGCCAACATAATATTACCATTTCTTCTGGTGCAGAGCGCCTTGCTGCCCCTCAAGCCACTTCCACCATCATCCCAAATCAATCTGCCATTGCACATCGAATTCCCCACATGCTCACATCACTGAGACGCCAGAGAATCTCTTTTGAGCTCATGTTGATAGCAGTTGACATTTTTGCCCCCTCTGTTTTGAGCTTGACCACTCTAAGATGTCCTTCCCCCATGACGCTTCACCTGTTACTATTTCTGAACCCTTTTCAGCGGAATCTTAATAGGACATTTTGTTGCCCCCTCCAACACAAAATTCTTACTCAATGGGCCAACGCGGGAAAGCACCCACTAAAACCTCCAGCAACACTCACCACTTTGGGCTCAACCTGACCATTCATAGTCAGTCTTGGAAAACCATCTGTACCCAAGCACCCACCCATTCGCCTACTACCACCCACACAAATTCTGAATCCACTTTCTTTGTAAGCCAAAATCCTTGGGACCTATTAGACGAGGTTAATGAATCAAGTAAAATTGTCACAATTGAGGATGATGATTCCAGTGAAAAAGGCCCAGTTAAATATGAATGTACTGAATTTTATAATTCTGATTTTGTAAAACCTTTTCCCCCCAGAAGCTATGCCCCTAAACCCAATACCCTCCCCATTTAAAGTGACCACCAGCTTGCCTTAGCAGCGGTGGCCTCATCCCATTGCCACCACCTCCACATAGCAGTGGCCCATACAGTCAATCCATTCTATGAAGGGCTGAGAACAATTAACTACCACCTGATTTTTCCGAAGTTGATGGGAGGAGATTACCAAATTATCCAATGCTGCCAATGACGCTGTAGTACATGTTGCAGAACTAGAAGCATTTAACCCAAATGTTAAAATCACCTTGTAAAATATAGTCAGTTTGGCCCAACTCCTGGATGCTCTCCTTCAAGCTGAACATCATATTGCTAAGTTAATTGAGGCTATCTTCCAGGCTGATCTTGAGGTAAGTAACCGTTATTTCACAATCCTCAAACCCCACCACGCTGATGCCCAAACGCACATGCTCTCAGCTTATGTAAACTTCTACAACCAATATACATCTTTTATAAAGCCTTCTCATAAAGACAAGCTGCCTGACCCCCCTCCTCCTCTGCCATGGTGGGTTAGCAGCACTCTGCTCCCTTCCTGATTGGAGATTTTATTTTAATTTATTTTGTCTCGTCGCCCATTTTTTTGAGTTTATTGCTTTAAATCAGTAATGTCCATCCTCTGGTTGGAATACCTCAAATAAATTCAATTAAATTGAAAAAGTGATTGAGGAAAATACAATCAGTGAATTATAACAATTTAATGACCCTCATTCTGTCCATTCTACCCATATATCACTTTCATCTCATTCATCTTATTCTAAAAGATTTATTTCTTTTAAAGAAAACACTATAAACAAAGAAATTTGCGAACATTTATAAAGTTTACATTGAGAGCATTATAGATCCCCTAATTTTCTGCTACAAAGTATTGTGTTATCAACTCTTTTTTGGTCCTGTTTGCTATCACTCTTGGGCAAATTTAAAAATTAGAGAAAAACTAAACAACTCTAGAAACTAACACAGCAAAAACCCCCAATGTCCTCGGTCCTACTCCAAGTTGCTCATAAATGGGGCAGCGGTGAAACCATCTATCACTTCCGCCCAGTAGGGAAAAGCTTTTAAACTAGATTGGCCAGCCCCAATGCCTTAGGTCTATACGTTCCCCCTAAGGATCTCACCCTCCGCCTTGCACGTTCCCAAGCGGTGCCTCATAGCCCCATAGTGCTCCCTAGAAGCAAGATGCGATTTGACCTCTGGGTTGAATATGGCAACTTGTTTCCATACTTTGACAAAAAATTATAGAATTACCTCAGGCGATTATGTAGCCTGGAGGATTTATCAACTTTCTCCCCTACAAGTGGTACTTTGACAACAGCTTCACATTTGAAGATGATGCTACAATTGCAGTCAACATTTAAATGGTTTTCCAGGGAAATCTCATTCCAACCACTTGCACCTGCATGCCTGATGACACCACTCTTGTGTTTCAATTCGCAGGACTACCCACCCAGCTCACTAAAGACCTTTGTATAATGAGCTAATAGTTGGTTTGTCAGCATATTGCGCCAACCCCATTCTAAATTTGTGGTCCCAATGGAGCCAATTGACTCGCGGCCCCCTCATGCCTTTGCAACTCTATGCTTAAATTTCAACGAAAATCGACATTTTGACTCCCACTCTCACCGTTGTCCCTTTGCCCCTGACAACCCTTTCTGGGCCAGAGTAGATAAAGTGTGCACCATCTGCCTTATTTTCTTTGACCTGGACCACTTAAAGCGGTGCTGCCCCCTCCACAGCCCAAGCCAGATTTACAGGCCTGACTTCTCCCATGATGATCTCATTGCTGATCCCAGAACTTTCATTAAATGTTTCACAATCCTTCCTCAACTCACCCCATGTGGCAGCTGCAACTGACACTGATTTATCTAATAAGGAAGCTACATGTCAAACCCCCACTCCCAATCCAACCAATCAGGGGACAGCATTGATTCCAGTAAATAAAAAAAACCACTCAGCCACCCAACCCAGTCCACCCTTATGCCGATCAACCTATCATATTTAACAAAAATTCTTGAGATTACTTGGGGAAGTTAACAATCTGAGAAATTACGTCCCCAATTTGGTCAAGGCCCCAGGCCTCAAAGTGTACCTAAATGCATAACAAAAAGCTCAAATTCCGACTTTGCACTATGTTCTAGGCTCCAATGCCAATAAGTTCTGATTTGATTACCAACTAATCACAAAGTCTGTTGCCTCCACTGATTATCACCCCCTCCAAAAGGCTGTAGTAAAATCTGTCACAATCTTGGCCAAGGGGCTTCCTGTTCCAGTCTTTCCCCCATGCAACAAGTACATAAAAAACAATCCTTTTGATTCCACCAAGTTAATAACAATGCAATACAAAAATTGTGACAGTCACAAAATTTTGCCCAAGACCCGCATTACAAGCAACAACATTGTCACCTTCACCACCCTTCTCAAAGTTCGCCTTGATTCTGAGAAAGCCCCCCAATTATATCACCACCTTCCTCATAGCATAATTTGAGCTGCAAGCCCCACTCTGCTACCTCAACCCCCATTTTGAAAATTCACACATGCTCATGCTCTCAGCTCTTTGTTGTACACTATCTGAAACAGGGGATGATGATGATTCTCCCAATCCCCACTCAACCCCCACCATAAACACATAGCGGTTTATGCCTCTGACCTGGTTGGATCATTTTTAGTTTTTTTCTTAATTCGGTTTTAGTGACATGTTCGTCACTTTCTGATCATTCAAATTTTAGTTTAGTATAAGGGTTAGCTCCTATGAGCTTGATATTACCTTTCCCATGGCCATCTTGCCTTGGTTAAAATAAAAAGTTTTAGGCTAATAAAGGTTTCTTTGAAATTAACTTTCAATATAACTGATTTTACTTCTCTGCTCAGTTCTTGTTGAGTATTTGTGGTGCTGATAATGCCAAATACTAACCTTAGTAATAAACTATAGTATATAAGTTGTGCATAATTCCTCCTGAGGACATATTCACCAAAATAATTAAATCATAACTATTAAGTTAAACAAGTGCTAAGTTGGATACAAATCTTATTATAAAGTATTTTTTCTCAATCTTTCAATTATTTTCCAAGTTCCTAGGTTCTGAAAATTTGTTTTTTCTTTCCGCTTGACAACAAATTTGAGCAAATTTAAAAATTACAAAAGAACTAAACAACTCCAGAATACTGACACACAGAAAAACCCCAATGTACTTGTCTCTACCACCCGCTGCCCTAAAGGGGTAGTGGCGAAACCCCTTTAGCTTCTTCCGCTCAGTGGGAAACGCTTTTGAACTAGGTCAACCAGCTCCCCTAAATTCCTCTGGTTAATGAGTTCCCCCAAGGATCTCACCCTCCACCCTGCACGTTCCCATGTGGTCCCTCATAGTCCCATTGTGCTCCCCCAAAGCAAGATGTGATTTGACCTCTTGGCTGAATATGGCTACTTGTGTCCCTATAACAACAAACAAATTTTAGAATTAGCCGAGGCGCATATGTAGCCTGAAGGCTTTATTGACCTCCTCACCTACAAGGGGTACTTTGACCTCAGCTTTACAAGTGAAGCTGATGCTGAAATTCCGCCGAACATTGCCCTGGTGTTCAGGAACCCCATCCCAACCACTCACACCAAGTTTGTCAGGTTTACATGACCTCATAGAGGGTACCAACATCAGGGACAAGGCTGGGAGGTAGGAGGTCCAGAAGGTGAAACTTCAGACCCTTCCTAATTTAAGCACACCTTGGATCAACGCTGGGTACAGGCTAGGTACGCCCAGATTGGTACAAGTAATGTGCCTAAAGCCCAGCCCTCTGTTTAAGCTCAAGGGTTAAAATAAATGTGTTTCAATTTAAACAATAATAGGATGAATTGATTAATTAGTAAACTGGGGTTTGGAACATGTATCATTTATGAAATTGAGAGTTCAGGTTGGGTTCAACTTCAGTCAATTACCCGAGATAAGTCAATCTTGAGGTAAGTGACTCTTTTGCATGGAAGCGTGCACCTATTGGTGCACCAAGCCTTGGTACCACTTCCACTAATCCAAAAATTCCCCTAAGTTGGCTTAAGTATTGTTGCTAGAGACCAACATTTCTTGTTGGTCGTCTTTCCCAATAAAACCTACCATTATTTTATGTTTTTAACATGTTGACTTGGGCACACCTGTGCATGGAGTTTTTAAAAAGTTCTTGCGATGTGTTAGCCAGTTTATTTTATTTAAAACCATCACAGCCTCAGGTATACTGCTGGTCCTACCAGTTACCTCCAAACTTGTTCTCCAGTTCACCCTACCCCTGTACCAAAATCGGTTAGGAATAGCCATTTGGGCCAATGCAAGTTTCTGAAGCTTTTTCGAATTATATTACTTTCACAGTTCTCAACACCCTCTCCTTATGTCTTTATAGCTCCAGATTCCTCATCTGGGCTATTTTTCTATTATAAAGATGACTATTTGTTCGCTTGCGTTGGTCCTATACACCAAGCACCACCACGCTGGTTTTTGGAGAGTTATAGACACTCTCTTGAAATTAGACACCCAAACACTTAACTTTAAATGCACAAACTTTTTCTGTGGGACTTTTGTGAGGCGCAAACAGTGTGCGCCAGACTGTGGCCACGGCCATGGTGTGGCGCCCCACTGTTTTCTCATTTTGCCAAGGTTTGGAGCATTCCAGCGTTATTTTTGCTTTCTCCGCCTGGAAATTACTCACCCTTTTTCCCTGTACCTGGTGGATACAAATGCTTCGTGATCTAAGAGTCATGATTCCCCAACTTTTCACCAAATTCGATGAAATTGGCACAAATAAATCGTTTTTCCTTCAGCACCACATTTGGATGGTGCAGGTAGGATCATTGAAAAAGGGCCTGGGGTGTTGGCCTTGAATAACATCATATAACCTGTCACAAAAAGGGGTATAGGGTCATTCAGGGCCCAAAACGCGTTTTATAATGACTTTTCCACATATACAACCAAGCCATGTCTCTTCCCATATGGCTTAGAAGTAAACTCCATTCTAGTGTATCAGATCAATCAAGAGAACTCACGCTTGACCAAAACCATGATCCGCAGAAACCAGGAGGTGGAGAAGGTGTTACAATTAAATTATAAAAACGAATATTCAGTTGCTGAAGCTATGGTGGAATATATGGCCTCAGTAGTAAGAGTGGCCAACTATCCATCTCAATCTTATGATTCAAAAACGTACCCAGGAGACTGGTTATGCCATATGAAGAGTTTTTATGGTGAAGTGTTGTTCTTTTCTGCAATATATAGATCATCTGGGTTATTTTCTACTGACTGCTACCTTTTCATCCCCTTTAGGGAAAATCAGACTACTATTTTGGTGGATACTGGAGCCTCTGAGAACTTTATTTACCAAAGCCTAACCGACTACCTTGAGCTGAGTTACTTGCCAGGTGTTATGGTTAGAGGAGGGGCTTCCCAAGGTATTCTCATGATGAAGATGATGAGGTTAGTGGACTATCAATTGGACATATATCACTTGTCCAACCATTTTAAAGCTATCAAAAACCTCTTGAACCCCATCATTTTGGGTGTAGAGTGGTGGCTAAAGTTTGACGCCAGGACTAACTTGAAGGAAAATACCCAATCCTTAACTTTGAATAATTGTTGTGAGATGGTTGTTCCTTTGGCTGAAGCCAACTTTCAGGGAAATTTGCCCCACTGGCCCAATATTCACACTCTCAGTCTTTCCCGTTGTTGAAGCCCACGTTGGAGGTTCCCTTACCTTCCTGTTTATATGGGTTGGAATCCTCATTTTGATGCAGCTTCAGCTAATGTGCTACCAGATCATTCAGAATTTGATTGCAAGTTCAAACTCATCGTTGATTTGGTGCGTATATCTTCTTCAATTTATCCATTGACAATATGGGAGGAAGCGGCCTTAGATGTGTGGGTTAAGGAGCAGTTAGCCAAAGGTGCTATTTTTCATTGAACCTCCCCTTTATGTTCCCCACTTCTCTTTGTTGAGAAGACTGATGGTACCTTACGCTTTGCATAGATTATGGGAATCTCAACAATGTCACTGTACCAGACTTACATCACATCTCCCTGAACTCACATATTGCACGCTATGTGGAGAAGGCATGAGTCTTCTTAAAGCTGGATTGTTTAAATGAGTTCAATTAGATCCACATCAAGAAGGGCCAGGAGTGGTTGACTGCATTCCGTACTATAAAGAGAATCTTCCAATTCCGGGTTATGCCCTTTGGGCTTAAAAATGACCCTGCTATCTTTCAACGTCATATTGATGCGGCTTTGGGGGACCTGCTGGTGGTATTCGCGGTAACTTAAATGGATGATATTTTGGTATTTTCCCCTAACAATGAGTCCCATGCAATACACCCTTGGCAGGTGGGGAGCGTTTAAGGGCTGCCAACCTTACGCTGAAAATAAGTAATTGTGCGTTCTTTAGGTCCCAGGTCACATTTTTGGGCAACGTCGTGTTTGACCAAGAGCACATGATAACTCCAAAAAAGGAGAAAGCGATTAATGAGTGGCCTACTTAACTTCAGTTAAGGAATTGAGAAGCTTTTTGGGGACGTGTACGTTCCTTAAGAAGTTCACACCAAACCTTTCTGAAGTTGCGGCGCCTTTGTATAAGGCAAGTGGAGCAAAAGTACTTCAGTGGTCCCCGTTTTGGAGGATGTCTTCCAAGCAGTAAAATGTACTTTGATATCTACTTCCATTTTTCACCATGTCGACCCAAATAAAGAGCTTATTGTTGCTTAAGATGCCTCCAACTTTGCCATAGCGGCAGCCCTATTACAAGTAGGCAAAGATGGATTAGAGCATCCAGTGGGATATTTTTCTAGGAAGATGTCTCTACCAGAGTTAAAGTACGCTGTATATGATAAAGAGTTATCAGCGAGGGTTGAGGCGCTGACTTATTGGCGTCATCATTTGCATGGCTCATCCCAACCCTTCCACATACATACAGATCACTGTGCCTTACTGTGCTACTGCGCGCCTCATGTCTTAACCCAACTGCAACACCGCTGGCATGAACCCTTGCCCAATTTGCGTTTTCTTATGAGTTTACAAATTGTAAGAGGAATGGTTTGGCAGATACTTTGAGCCGCAACCCTGCACTAGCTCCTAATTCAAAGAAGGTTGAGGTGCATAATACACATTTAATGATTCCCTGGGTATGGTTGTGTCTCAAGTTTCCTCTCCCTTAGCCAATGGGCCAGCGCTCGCTTATCTAGAAAATGCGGAGTAGTATGATATGTCCAGAAAAATAGTCCTTTCTCAGTCTTTGTCAACTGAATATACTATGGTCCTTGCTAAGAGCGCGTTGAATCAGGAGGATATTACCAGGTCTTATCACGTGAAAAATGAGATGGTGTGGTTTCAGTGGCGCCTATGGGTTCATGCTGGTCCACTTTACCTGGAAATGATACAGGACCATCATGACGGAATCACCGTTGGTCATACTGGTAAGGCGAAGACCCTTATCTTTATCCGCTGCACTTACAATTGAGAGGGATTAGCAGCTCAGGTAGGCAGATATTGTAAAGAGTGTCTATTCTGCAACCAAATTAAACCAAATAGCCAGCCTTTAGCTTGGTTATTGATACAAGTTCTAAAGGCTGATGGACCTTGGACTTCCTTATCAATTGATTTTATTGCTGAACTGCCTGTATCTGAAGGCTATGATTCTATCATGGTGGTGGTGGACCGTTTTATATAGTTCATACACTTTATCCTTTGCAGAACCACAGTCGCCGCGGCTAAGATGGCTAGGCTGTATGCTATAATCTGTTCGCTCTTCATGAGGTCCCTCAATATATTATTAGTGATCAGGGGCCCCATTTTCCTCTGTCATCTGGTAAAAGTTGTTTAAGAATCTGCAAATCCGTCCCTGCTATTCCACTGCCTATCACTCACAATCAGATGGGAAGAAAAAGAATGAACCAGTGCCTCAAATAGATCTTGCGGCATTACACTGCCGCAAATCACTCAGATTAGGTTCCCCTCTCCTCATGGCTCAATTCAGTTATAACAACGCACAACATTCATCAATTGGTAATTCCCCCTTCTTCGCCAACTATGGCTTCAATCCCGCCTTCAACGTGGAGCCCAGATGTGGATCCAAGGTGGAAGAGGTGGTGGACTTTGCAAAAATGATCAAGAAAGTACACCAAGGGGTGAGCATGAATTTAGATGCGGACAAGTAGGCATACAAGGAGCATGCGGATGGTAAGAGATGGGTTTGACCTGCGTACAAGGAAGGAGGTCTCGTGATGATGGATGCTAAAAACATCCCAATCAAGAAACCATGCAAAAAATGGGACTAAAGTGGATTGGGCCATACCGCATTGTCAAAAAGGTGGGCAATGCCTCGTACCAGTTGTATCTTCCCCCCTCATTTCAAATCTTTTCAGTGTTTCATGAAAGCAAGCTCACATTGTTTAAGGCCCCCTCCAGAGACTCCCGAGGCTTATCTTGGATAGGCGCCAGAATGGGAAATGGAGGAAATTGTAACCTTTCATCAGATAAGATGACTCAAATATCTTGTATCCTGGAAGGAATTTGACGCAGTGGAGAACAGTTGGGTACCAGAAAACAATTGCGCCCATGCCCAAGAGTTAATTGTAGCATTCCACAAGCGCTTCCTTAAGACTGCATGATCGAAGTATAACCAAACTGTTGCTGATATGAAGTTGGCCCCAGTCCACAAAATCTTTTCCTTGGCAAATGCCCCTGGGTGGAGCACAAAAAAGAGGAGAGGGTAATGTCATGTTTACATGAGCTCATAGAGGGTACCAACAGCAGGGACAAGGCTGGGCGGTAGGAGGTCTAGAAGGTGAAACTTCAGACGCTTCCTGATCTGGAGCACTCCTTAAATCAATGCTGGGTACATGCTAGGTACGCATAGGTTGGCACAAGTGATGTGCTTAAAGCCTAGCCCCCTGTTTCAGCTCAAGGGTTTAAATGAATGAGTTTAAATTTAAATGATAACGGGACAATTTAATCAATCAGGGAATGGGGGTTTAAAACCCATTAAATTTACAAAATTGCGAGTTCAGGTTAGGTTCAAGTTCAGTCAATTACCTGAGTAAAGTTAATTTTTGATGCATGTGGCCCTTTCAGATATAAATGTGCGCCTATTAGTGCGCTAAGCCTTGGTACCACTTCCACTGATCCAAAATTCCCCCAAGTTGACTTAAGTAATGTTGCTTGAGACCAACTTCTCGTTGGTCATCTTTCCAATTAAACCTACCGTTATTTTACGTTTTAATAAATTAACTTGGGTGCACCTGTGTGCGGATCTCTTCAATGAGGTTTTGAGATGTGTTAGCCAATTCATTTTATTTTAAAATCATCATATCTTCAGGTACACTGCTGGTCCTACCAGTTCCCTCCAAACCTGGTCTCTAGTGCATTCCCCCTGTACCAAAATCAGTTTGGATTACCCTTTGGGCCAATGCAAATTTCTGAAGCTTGCTCAAATTATTATTACTTTCACAGCGCTCAATACCCTGTCCCTATGTCTTCTTAGCTACGGCTTCATCTGCTGGGCTATTTTTATTATAATAATGACTATTTGCTTCCTTGCGTTGGTCTTGTGCACCGAGCACCACAATGCTAGTTTTTGGAGAGTTGAAGAACTCTTGGCAAAATTTCCTGATGAATCCACTCTTATGATTCAATTTTTAGGCTTCCTCACCCACTTCCCACCTGAGACGTTATACAACGAACTATTAGCTGGGTTGTCAGTATAGGTGCTGACCCCATTTTACAATTTATGGTTCCCAATGTAGCCAACTGACTTACAGCCCTCACGCCTTTGTATCTATATGCCCAACTTCAACCAAAATAGCCTTTTTTATGATCTTTATCACCATTATCACTTCTGACCCTGAATACCCTTTCTGGGACAGAGTAGATAAAGGGTGCACAATCTTCCCCACTTGTAATTATCTGGACAACTCAAAGTGGCGCTTTCTCACCATAGCCAAATTGGAGCCCACACACCTGACTCCCACCATGATGCTCCAATTGCTGACATAAAGTTTTTTTCGTTTGCACAATACTCACTCCCCCTCCACCCAAATGGTAGATGCAACTGTCATGGATTCAACTAATAAAGAACCAACATGTCAAACCATCACTCAAACTCCAACTAATCAGGAGCCAGCATGGACCCCAGTAAATTCAAAAAAAACACCTAACCACACAATCCAGACCACCCATATGCCAATCAGCTTCCATTTTCAAACAAAATCCCTGGAATAATTCGGGGGAGGTTGATAATTTTGGAATTTCCGTTATGACTCAGTCGAGGCCCCAGGTCTCAAAATGTACCTAAATGCAGATTATGCAGCTCAATTTCCAACTTTGCACTATGCTCTATGCTCTAATGTCAATGAATTCTGAAGTGACCACCAACTAACTGATTAGGCTGGTGACTCCCTGATTCTCACCCTCTCCAAAAGGCCATAGCGAAATCATTCACAGTCTTGGCCAAGGGGATTCCCACCCCTATCTTTCCCCCAAACAACAAGTTAACAAAAAAGAATTCCTCCAATTCCATCAAGTTGCCCAAGAGGCAATATAAAAAGTTATGACAGTCACAAAAATTGGCCCTAAGACTTGCATTACCAGCAACAATATCGCCACATTTACCAGACTACCCAAAGTTTGCCTCAAAGTTGAGAAAGCCCTATCTGAATACATCACAACCTTCCTCATAGCTAAATTTGAGTTTCTCGAGCCACTCTGCTACATTAACCCCATTTTGTGGATGCACCCATGCCTGTGCTCACAGAACTCTGCCATAAACTGTCCAACATAGAGGAGGAAGATAAGCCTCCTGATCCCAACTCGCCCCCCACCATGGATGTTATCTGTTTACTGCATCCAACCTGGTTGGTTCATTTTAATTTTAATTTTAAAAATTTTGATTCAGTTTGAGTGATATGCTCATCCCTTTCTGTTAATTGAATTCTAGCTTAAGGTGTAAGTTTTGCTCCTCAGAGCTCAGTATTGTCCATCCCCTGGTTGTTTTTCCTCAGTTAAATAATAGATTTGATACATTTGGGATGAATCATACTCTAGAGAGCAACAGTACTGATTTTTAAGAACTTTTCTACTTTGCTTTTGTTAAGTGAAATATTTAGAAACATCCAACTTTTTAGCTATATTTCTTTATTTTTTATTTAACTAAGGTAAGCTGACCTGGGGACGGGCAATACCAAAATACATTATGGGATAGGGGGAGGCGAAGTGTAACTAAATTATGCACCCCAGAATAAATGAGCTAGATTTTCTTTTACTGCTCGAAGTCACTTTTGAGCGATTTTAAATTTAAAGTTTTATTTATCCACAGCCATCTGCCCAAACCTATTCTTTGATGTCCTTGGCTCTGCCGCCTGCCACCCCAGTGTGGGGCAGCAGTGCACCCCCACCTAGCGTTTTCTGCCCCGCGTGCAAGCGCGTTTGGATGGGCTCAAACAGCCCGCCCACTGCTTCCAACCGTTTTGTCCCCCCACGGGACTTAGCGCTCCACCTGGCGCGCGGTCACCCTTCTCGCCCCCATCCTCTCGCCCTCCCTCGCTCTGCCATTCGCTATTGCCTCATAGTGGACTATGGGCGTTTGTTCCCATATGCTGATAAGGCAAATATTGAGCTATCCACTGCGGCCTTTGCGCCAGTTGGCTTTATAGACTTCCGCCCTTTTAAAGGCTACTTTGACGTTGGGTTCCAATCTGAGGAGGATGCTGAAGCGGCAGCACAAACTCCTCTAATTTATAAAAAAAACCCATTCCCACAACCCATACTCGCCTCCCTTCAGACACCACGCTGGTGGTATCCTTTGCAAATCTCCCATCCCACCTTCCACCCCAGGTTTTGTATGAACAGTTGGTCGTGGGGCTCATGGCTTATGGCACTCAGCCCAACCTCATTTTTGCCATTCCATCTGGTGCAGAGCGCCTTGCTGCTCCTCGGGCAACAGCCACCATCATACCACACCACCCTACCATAGCCCAACAAATCCCACCCCGCACTAGTGTGGCTGCAGCGCCTGATCATTTCTTTTGGGCTCGGGTCAATAATGGTAGGCAGATTTGTTCCCTCTGCTTTGGCCTCGACCATGAAAAAAGAGCGTGCCCTCAGGCCAAGTCTGCTGCTGCGGCTTCTGAGCCTCCTTCTGGAGGTTCAGTATGGGGCGCTTTGCTGCCCCCTCCCACCTTCCAATCTCGTTCAGTGGGCCCACATGGAAAATCAACCCCCCCAAAACCTCCAGCCTCACTCTCCCACCTAAATCTACCCCAGCCAATCAGAGCAATGCTTGGACCACCATTGGCACCCAAGCATTTGCCCATTCGCCCAATCCCACCCACCCAAATTCGAATGCCACTATCCAGTGAACCAAAATCCATGGGATCTATTGGCTGAAACTGACGAATCAAGTAATGTCCTCATTAGTAAGCATACAGGTCAACCTCTCTGCCAAGGCGATTATGGTTGGGCAGAAATTTCCTTCATGACTTTGATGAAACCCCTACCCCTCGCCATTTTGCTCCTCTGCCCAATACAGACACCTTCCAAAGTGATCATCAGCTCGCCTTAGCTGCGGTGGCCTCTCCTCATTGCCCAAAACTACGCACCGAGGTGGCCCAGTCAGTAGCTCAGCTCCAGCATGGCCTGCCCACCCTCTTCTTCCCCCCTCGACTTCCCTGAATCTTTCTGAAGTGACATCTTGAAACTATTTGATGATGCTGCTGTTGCTGTTATGAATGTTGCAACGATTGATTCATTCAACCCCTCAGCCAAAATCACCCGCCACAGTATCTCTCTTTTCACCCAACTTCCTGAAGCCCGCAAAGAAGCTGAAGTTCTCCTTGCAGCTTTTGTTGAAACACTTTCCCGTCATTATCTTGATGCGGAAGAGGAAAACTCCTACTATGCTGACCTCAACCCCCACTATGTGGATGCCCCAACGCCCTGGCTCTCTGCTCTGATCTGCTACTGTAACCAACATCTCTTGATCGAGGTGGGTCTTTCTGAAAACCAACCCCCCAACCCCTCCTCACCCTCTGCCATGGTGGGTTAGCAGTTTCTGCTTCCCACCTGGTTAGTAGTTTTGTTTTGTTGTTTTTGGTGTTGTGTTCGGTACTATCCATCCCCTGGTCGGCGTACCTCAATAAATTGAGATTAGATGAGCTACCCCTGTTGCCAGTCTGTACCACCAGATATGGGGGGTTGAGTGCGCTACTCTGAGGGGGGTTCACCTGTTTTGGAGCAGATGTGGAGGAAGGTGTCCGTTTGCAGAAACCAGACTGAGAACCATGACTCTATGAGCCTTTGTTGCCTTGGCTTCACATATCCGTATAGCCAGGCTTGGAAGTGTTCCAGTAGGTGTAGGTGTATTCTGCTGATTATCCCACGGATGGTTGGGATGGTTCCCTTGAAAACATCCAAAGCTATGGTGTGGATTGTCCACAACGCAATAATTACCATTAGGGAGCAGAGGGTAGATGGTATTAGGTATTTGAGTTGGAGCGCATGGAGGCTCCTGATATTGGTAATTTCAGGTTTTTTTGAATCCTTGGCAGTCTACTATATCTCTTTATGTAACTTTAATTTATAGTATCCCAACGCCACTATCTTCCTTATTTGTTATATACTGTGATAATTAAACCACGTCATAGCTTTTCCCACCCTTCTATCAAAAAATTTATAGGACCCATTAGTAATGCCAATTTATGGCTCTATTTTGGCGTTCTTTGAAGTAAAAAGAAGAACTAAAGCTACTATTAATGAAAATCCTAATATTTGGTGCGTTCTGCCTGGTTCTGAATGATCAATTTTTTTTTTAAGATATATAATTATGAAGGACATGGACAGTGCAACTATTCTCCCCTTTTATAGATTAATATATTCTTTTTGGTTGCTTTAAGTGTCATTGAAGTATCTTTATTCTCATTGAGTAAAAACAATACCTTGCCATCACGGTAATTAATATACCTCTCTTGAAACTATCTCTTATTATATTTAGACTGCATATGTGACTGAGACATCATTAAAATATTTTGTAACTCCTTATTCCATGGAACTGTGATCTTCAAAGCTGAGTTTTGGCATTCCCTTATATAATGTAAATATTTTTGATTATCAAAACTTTCATAATACTGGAGTGGGAGTAGCCCATAAAAGATGTTATTGCATAACAAACCCATATAGCAAAATACTACATCATAAGGATAATAAAAATATAATGTCAAGGAACCTTGTAATAAATTCTCTCTTTTAAGAGCTACATTATCACCTACTAGCATCAATTATGCATTATCATCTTCATACATGGCAACAGAGATGTCATAGTTGACATTTAGCAAAAAAATAGAGACTCAACAACAGCTTTTAATAGAGTTTAAAGCTTTAATTCTTCTTTATGAAAAGTGTTTTCTCATATTTTATATCTGTTTCTTATAATGAACTCTTGAAGACTATTTTAAAATTCTTTCTCAAATCAAAACACTGATTTGGGTTACAAATATTGTGCAATTAATATAAATTAAACTGTAATCAAAGAATACTATTAAAATCATTATTTTAAGGTCTTCAAGGTCCCTACAGTCCTAGTGGTTATAATACTCTATCTATCCTGAATTGTCCTAGAAATTTAGTTATGTGGGCCCTGATGTATCTCCTAAGCCAGCTGATCTACTGTCTAAAGGTCATCCTAAACCTTATGGACCTCTGGGACTTGCTATTAAGCTCCATTACCTCTTGCTAGTTCATTTATAAGTTAACATTATGAGACTATAGTCAAGAAATTATACAGTAGCAAATAGATTCTGGATGAACTGAGAAGTCTTCATATGATACTGATCAGATTTTGATGTTGAAAGAGAGTGCTGAATGGCATGGGTCATATGTACAATTTTATGAGAGGTAATTAGCTTTATTTGAGAGGATTATAGGACATGATTTACTCATATAGAGTCTATGTATATGCGTTCCAAAAAATGGCAAGATTTAAATAATACCATAAAGTTACATTAAGCAATATACTTTAAAAAGCATGGTCTATGACTAAGTCCCTTTACTATAATAATAATATGCAAGAAAAGTGCTCTCCAAGATTACTTTGGAGCATTCTAAAAATATTGAGCATAGTAACATTACTATATTTTCTTAATTTAAGGCTAAAAGGCGGAGTCCTAGTCTCCAGTTTCAAACATGCTATCTTACCTACTGGTGGAACAACTTAAGCCTTCTTTAATATTGAAATAAAATTTGGGGAGAGTAGTATAACATCTTTTATGTATTTGAGAATTAAATGTAAACGCTATATTCACAAAATTCAAACAATATTTGCCTCAATTGGCTAGTTCAGGAAGAATAATTACCTGTATGATATCTAAATACATCTAGCAAGAGGTCTGGGAGCCTTGATCAGTAAAGCTTCGAGATAGCAAGCCTTATATAATTAGAAATGGACCTTCATAGTATCCAAATAATATGAGACGAAACCTCATTTAAATTTATCATCTTTTTTAATATGAGCCCAGAATTTTATGGCTGATAGTTATGTCTTATTTATAAATTTTATAAAAGCTATACTCTCTACTTTATTATTTAAGACTTGACTTTAAATCTATATGATTTAAATAGCGCTCTATCTTTTTTATATTTCAAACCCAAAAAGAGACCTCATTGTAAGTTTTGCTTTCCAGGATCTACTATGTCCTCATATAATCATGTGACTCGTCCACATTTTCATGTAAATAATAAAGTGATAGGCAAATAGTAAGAAAAAGTAGAAAGCACTTGCCTGGAATTTGAAACTATATCATAGTATAATACTGGACAAGAATGGAAGATGAGAAATAAACTATAGGTCAAGAGGATCCCTAAATTTTATGATCTTACCCTCCTCAAAAAGTTCCTACCTTAGGAAAAGTATTTCTACAATAATTCCCACACCAACTTATTTTAAGACGCTTATTAAAAGATAAATTTGATGAATTCTCATTACATATGCTCCCCCTGATTCTACTTCTAAGCTCTACACTTTTATATTTAGTTCCTAGCTAGTTTAGGGCTAAGGTTACATGCTTTCTAAGCCTTAGAACATATAATAAAATTCATGGTGATATTAGTTTTGGAGATCCCATAAAAGTTTTTTTTCATATACTTCAAATGATTTATTTTTCTTAATTATTAACAATCAAGTATGGTACTCGTGAAAAGCATATATCTGTGCAATAAATTCCTACTACTCACTTTAATTAACTCGACAAGTTTGTTTGACAAAATCAGTAGTAGCTCACAGCTTTAGTATACCTTTTAATTTTAGCTTGATTTCTGCATAATTATGGGGCCATAAATAGCTAAAAGATAAGTGTTCTATAACTCATAGATAAAATTAATGAACTTACTAAACCAAGAAAGCTACTAGAGAAAAGGTATACTGTAATAGCATTCATGTCTTTTTATACCCAAATTCTGTCACCCTTTCCAAGTACCAAGTCATAGGTTCCAAGGTCAAGCTGACCCACCTTTAACATAAGCTGAAGAAGGAATGACTTGTTACTCCATGTTGACAATATAGATCCAAACTCAATTGTAGTTACTTGTAGAGACAGCTGAATATGTTATGCCTCCCAAAGCCATCTTCTTTTAAATTTTAAGTGTTCCCTACTCATTTTTCCATGAGTCTCCGCCATGTATGATATACTATACCCTTCTTATAATTAAACATAAACAGTAATACTTTCTTACCAAACCCAACTTTTTACTATTTGATGATTAAGATCTCATAGCTTATATAAATAGTTTCCTATTGATCAGTGGCTTGTTTGAGGAATTAAGAGCTTATAATATTATATAATAATAATTTACCAAATAATTTCATCTATCCCGGTACATTTGGGTAGTTGACTCTTGTTAGAACAGTAGGTGGTATCAGATAGAAAATCAAATTTATGAACATATAAACTATAAAGGTCCAAACTATTATGTTTATATGAGAATCATGGTGCATAAGATTAATACTTACAACTACAACTTAATTTATATTGTCCATACTGGAAGTCTAAACCTAAGAGTCTCAATTAAATCAAAAATTTATAGCTATAACTGAAAAGAGTTGTTCAACTTTTTCAAAGCCCTTTGGCATCTATATATATGCTTGTACAGTTGAAAATTTTTTGTCAAAAATGATAAAAGAATACCAATGCTTAGAATTTATCGCTCACAAGAGCTATTATTTGCCTAAAATTGACGTTTCTTTATGTAAACTGTTTGACACTCAATATTAAACCATAAATCTGTCCAGTAGATAGTGGCAGACTGATCTTCCCTTAAAATAGAACAAATTATATACTAATTACTAATGAAATGTTGTCCATATGACCCCAATACCACAGGGTTTAATTAACTATAACTAAACTTTCCAGATGGCAACAAGCAGGCCTATAGTATAACTTAGTATGGCTTGTGTAATTGTACCTTGAAAACGTAGCTTTTTTCTCTTAAACCTTCATAGACCTTTATGATCTTAGATGATAAAAATTTAAAGCCTACAGAACTTTTTGAAAACTAGGATCAATTAAACGCTTACTACTATGGAAATAGGATTTTATGGTATAAGATAACGCAACAAGAGATCTCCTTATAATGAATAAGCTGAAAAAACTCTACATGTTTTTACCCCGTGAGTTTAATCAACATCTAAGTATTTTAATGAATGGTTTTTTATCAATAAAAAATTACAACTACTTCACTAATTTGGATGATCTGGTAGTGAAACAGCTTAATTAATTTTATTTAACCGAGGTAAGCTGACCAGGGGATGGACATTACTGAATATACGTAAAACTAAGGAAATAACTGACAAATACAAAATTGGGCACCCCAGGGTACTCAAGTTACCCCTGTTGCCAGCGGGACTGCCAGGTATGGGGGGTTGGTGCACTACCCTGAGGGGGTTTCCCCTGCTATGGAACAGGTGTGAAGGAAAGGGTCTGTGTGAAAGAACCTGATTGGGAACCATGATTCTATGAGCACTTTTTGCCTTGGTCTCATATATTCATAGAGCCAGGCTTGGAAGTGCTCCAGTAAGTGGACATGGATTCTGTTAATAACCCCATGAATGGTTGGGACCGTGCCCTTGAACGCATCTAATGCAATTGTGTGGATTGTCCACATTGCAATGGGTATTATTAGGGAACGGAGGGTAGATGGGATTGGAGACTCAATCTGGAGCGCGAAGATGCTCTTTGATATCGAGAATTCTTGTTTGTTTTGGATCTTAAGCAGGCGTGCGACCTCCTGCCATATAGCTTTGGTTGGGGGGCATGTTTCTAGGCAGTGATGTAGGGATCCCTCCCCTCCACATACTGCACATGTTTTGTGGAGGTAGTTGAAATGGTCCGCCATCCTATAAGTCCTTCTCAGACAGCGCCAGGCGTTTGCTCTTATCCTCAGCTGTAGGAGTGGGTGGTGAGTCATTTACCACATTGCTTTCTGTGTGGTTAAATCATAGGGAATGTCCAACATATCTAGGTATACTATCCTAGCTATGCTTGGGGTTGTTGCGAGCATATCCCTCTGGGGGTGGTTTTCTAGGTTTCTTAATTTAAATTGGGGGCTGGGTTGTCCCCTTCCCTGTATAGTACCCGTGTTCTCTATGGTCCATCCCATATGGCAGATAGTTTAGAGGATATGTTTGAAATGAGGGGAGGTTCCATGCGGACCTGTTGCAGTAGGGTGCTTGGCAAGGTATGAAAGTAGTATGGGTGGACTATGTGGGTTGGTAATTTGAGCGCCAGTGCAAAGTTAGTCCTTGCTGCTCTGGACCAATGTTGTTGCGGGAGGTCTGGAGCAAGGATTTCCTTTACCCAGGTACCTAGGATGTGATTGGCGTGGCTCTCAAAATCTATTAGTCTCATGCCTCTGCTTGAGCGTGGGCCAAATAGTTCTTCCATCCGTATAGGAGGGTGAGAGCCAGGCCACATCCAGCCCTGGATAAGCGCGCGGATTGAGTTATAAAGGTAGGTGAGAAGGCTATCGCGTGGGCCTGGTACCACACTATAGGGAGGATGAGCGAGTTACCAACTGTAACTCGTCCTGTTAGTCCTGGGGTTCTTCCCTTGAGGGAGGTGACGCGTTTTGATACCCATTGTAACAGGTTACTTTCCATTGTCTCATTAGCATATCCCCCTGATTCTAGCCAGATTCCAAGGTGTCAGACAGGAGTGGTGGTAAGAGGTGTTGAAAAGGGTAAAATGATTGGGTTTTTTCTTCGTGTGTTGGTATGAGGTTCTGATGTTGTGGCCCAATTGTTTGTGTATTTGCCTAAGAGGATGATTTCTGTCTTCCTTTTGTTGAGCGATGCATTGCTCACCTTGGAGTATTACTCTAGAGTGTGTTCCAGCTGTCGAAAATCTTCATTGTTTGCTATACCTGCTATGCATTTATCCTCAAAGGCCAGTATCTTGACTGTTGGTTGTCCTTGTGAGGTTATCCGCATGAGAAGTGAGTCAGTTACTCGGAGGAGTGGGTCAAAGCTGAAATTGTATAGCAGTGGGCTGAGGGGATCCCCTTGTTTGAGCCCTCTGTGTGGTTTAATCCTGTTTGTTAGGAATCCAGGGCCGCATACAGCCATGGTTGCAGATTCTGTTAGGAGCATCGCCCATTTTATGAATCTTGGTGGGAGTTTGAAGGCATGTAGACATTCTTTTAGCTATGGCCAGCTAACACGGTCATACGCCTTTTCCTGGTCTAAGAAGACCAGGGCTTCATTTGCTTTGGATTGGCAAATGTTTGCAACAGGGTGAATGTTGTTCCAGACTGAACGCCCAGGTATAAACCCAAACTGGTTGGGTGATAGGACGTCAGATGCAATTGCGCCTAATCTAGCTGCTAGAATTTTTGTTAGAATTTTTGTGTCAGTGTTGGAGAGTGCAATTGGGCGTCAGTTGGTCAGGTCCAACTTGTCACCCTTTTTATACAAGGTTATAACGTAGGATTCATGGCCTCCTGGTAATAGGCGTGTTTCCAATAAGCTCTGGTTCATAGACGCCAATAGGAGGGGGGCGATTTTTTAAAAAAAAATTTTGTAAAATTTGTAGGGTATCCCATCAGGCCCTGAGCATTTCCTATGTGGTGCACCGCGAATTGTCTCCCAAAGCTCCTCCCGTGTAATAAGGGATAGTATATTGTAATTTTGTGGTGTACTTTGTATCTTGGCAATTTGTATAAATTCTTTAATTTTTTGTGAATCTGTTGGCGTTTCACGATATAATTTGGTGTAATAGCGGTGTACTTCCGCCTTGACCTCCTCAGGGTCGGTTGCCACGGTGCTGTTGGTCTTGCAGACCTGTGTGCATGCGGGCTGGTTTCCATGGGAGTGGAATTGGCAGAAAAAGTATGTCAAACAGTTTGATTTTCCTTTATGAACTTACCTTTGTTCAATACTTTGATTCTGTGTTGGTGTTCAAAGATGAGATTATTAAGTTGGGCAGATATTTCTGCCCATTTGCGTCCCCAGTTGGGGCTATAGCCAGATCTCAGAGTATTTATTTCCAAGTGGTCTAGTTCCACCAAGGTACGCTTGATTGTGGCCATGTCTGCGGTGTACTTATGTGATGCAATATGTTGGGTTTTGTTCATTAAATCCTTTTTTAATTTTAAATTTATTGCAAGGAAGGCTGACCATGGGACGGACACTTCCAAAATTGACCCAAAAGAAACAAAACTTAGTAACAGGGAAGGCACCCCAGAGAAGTAATGCTATCTCTTGTTGCCAGGGGGAACGCCACTTATGGGGAGGGGGAGGGAACGTGTGAAGGGGCCGTAGCCACAATTGAACACGTGTGGAGGAAAGGGTCTGATTTGATGAACCAAACTGGGAACCAGGAGGAGACCAGCTGTTAGTGACGCGGTGGGAGGTATCCAAACATCCACACCTGAAAGTGGTCCGCCAAATGGGACCAGAATCTGTGGACAGCTTCTAGGAGGGTGGGGGTGGAGCCTGCGATGGCATCCAAGACAATCGTATGGATAGTCCACATGGCGATTGCAACCACCAGAGCATGGAGGGAGGGTGGAAGGAGGGAGGCCATTGATAAAGCAAACATATTTCTTGACAGACTGAAGGGATGCGTTTGATCCTGGCCCAGTAGACGTTGAATTTCGCGCCATATCACTTTAGAGGTGGGGCACTTCTCCAGGCGGTGGAACAGCGTTCCATACTGGCCACACATGACGCAGGATGAGTGTAAAGCGTTAGAGCGCTCAGCCATACGGTACACCCACCTCATGCAGCGCCACACATGGGAACGGATTTGAGGCTGCAACAGAGGATGGTGTGCGTATTTCCAAATAGTCTTCTGAGTCTCAATGGAGTAAGGGATGTCCATCATGTCCAGGTAGTCCACCTTGGATAGGACATGGGGTCGTGTGGGGATCACGGCATCTTGGATGGGTAGCTCCTGTACCTCTTGTGTGAACTGAAGAGAGTGCGGCCGCTCTGGGCTGTGTGTCCGCTAATACAAATTCTCCACTCAGCGCTCCGCATGGAGAGGAGTATTCGTTTGTAATGGGTTTTAGTCCCTGAGGACCTGTGGCTGATGGGTTTGAAGACAGGTATTTCATCAGGGAGTGGGGGTTTGATGGATTGTTGAGGCCCAAAGCGCGGGTGAAGTTGGAGTGGGCCGCGCAGGACCAGTGTTGGGAGGGGAGCGTAGGGGCAGTGACGGCCGCAATCCAGGTGCCCAGGATCTTGGCAGCATGGGCTTTGAAGTCAAGCAGGCCCATGCCACCATGATGATGAGGGCCAAACATGACCTCTAGCCGTACTGGTGGTGGGCGGCCTGGACAAAGCCATCCTTGCAGAAGGGCATACAAGGATTTGAAAAGGCTTGGGGAGAAGAGGATGGCGTGGGCTCCAAACCAGACTTTGGAGAGGAGCATAGAGTTGGCTAAAACAACCCTGCCAGTAAGGGAAGTAGGGTGGGCTCTGAGGGAGGCGATGCGCTTCGTCACGTTATCTAGAATATGACTTTCCATTACTGCTGATGCGTACCCGCCTGCCTCCACCCACACGCCCAGATGGCGGACTGGCCCTATGGTAGGGCGTGGCATGAAGGGGAGCACTAGTGGGGCGTTGTGGGGTGAGCTGGGAGGGCGAGCATGTGTGCGAGCAGCTGGGCCGGGCTGGGCACTGGTTGCTGGGGCCCAGCGGGTTTGATGCCAACCAAGGAGGATGATTTCGGTTTTGGAAGCATTCAGTGCAGCGTTACTTACCTGGGAATACTCCTGGATGAGAGCTTCAAGTGCACGTGCATCTTTATTATTAGACACCCCAACCACACAGTCATCTGCAACGCCATCATCTTGACTGGGGCTTGGCCTGGTCTATGGACCCCAGTGAGGTGGGCATTCACATTTCGAAGTAGTGGGTCAAGGCTGAAGTTGTATAAGAGTGGGCTAAGGGGGTCCCCTTGTTGTAAGCCCCTTTGAGGGCGGACTACTTCCGTTTTGAAGCCAGGGCCACGCACTGCCATTGTTGCAGATTCCTTGAGCAGCATTACCCAGTTGATGAAGCGAGGGGGTAAGCGGAATTGATGGAGGGAGGCCATGAGATATTCCCAGTTTACTCTATCATAGGCCTTCTGTTGGTCCAAGAATACAAGTGCCCCAGAGGCTGTGGACTGGCATGCGTTAGCCACAGAGTGCACGTTGTCCCAAATCGACCTTCTGGGTATGAAACCAAATTGTTCTGGGGAGATGGTGGCAGATGCTACAATCCCTAAATGGTTAGCCATGATTTTAGTTAAAATTTTTGTATCCGTGTTAGTTAAAGAAATGGGGCGCCAGTTGGCTAAGTCTATCTTGTCCCCTTTCTTGAAGAGTGTGACGGTGAAGGCCTCTTGTCCTCCTGGTAGGAGGCGCATTTCCAGAAGGCTCTGGTTAAGTGAGGCAAGCAGCGGTATGATATATTAGAAGTACTTTATTTAGAATTAAAATGGAATGCCATCTGGGCCTGGGAATTTCCGATTTAGTGCACCGCAGATGGCTGTCCATAGTTCATTTATAGTAATCATATACATTATTTCTGGGTATCAGGAAATGGTGCGGATGTGGGTTTGGTCAAAAAATTCTGCCACTTTGGCTGGCTGAATTGGATTGGATCAGTATAGCTCGGAGTAATACTTTTGTATTTTGATTGCCACACAGCTGGTGTATCCATGACAGAATCATCCGATCTTTACACCTGTGTGCAGGCCACGCTCTGGCGTGGTGCAAATTTTTTTTAAAAAATATGCGGTGCACTTGTCACCCTCTGTAATGTGTTTGGCCCTGTACTAAACACAAACCCATTGTTTGTGTTGCCTTTCAAACGCGTTGAGGTGGGCGGCTGCTTCCGCCCACTTCCAGCCCCATGCAGGGATGTAGCCTGTAGCTGGGATGTTGGATTCCAGGTGTGCCAACTCTGCCAGAGTGCGCGAAATGATGGCTGATGTGGCTCATGAGCATCGGGAGGAGAGGTGGTGAGAGTGGCAGATGGTATTCCTTTTAAAGTTGACCATGTGGAGATGGGGTCCGCAAAAAACAATATAACAAACTCTTTTGCCAAAGTTGCTGCTTCCACCCATGTATAAAATCCTGGCGATGCAAGTTTGGGAGGGCGGAGTTTGCACCAATGTGGGGCCTTAGCAACTGTGACAGGTAGGTGGTAGGTTATTGAGACCAGCCAGTGGTCTGAGAATTCAATTTTTGTTGTTTGGAAGTGGGAAATGTGAGGTTGGAATTTCGCCGGTATGGGGATAAGGTCTATGCGGGTCATGGACCTTAATTGGCCATTGTGGACGTTGGGGCGCGTCATGTTTTTGAGCAGCAGGGCTTGCTGTGGCAGCGCATTCATTAACCCAAGGGTGGTCTTTAGAAAGCGAAGTTCTACATGACCCTGGGGGCGTGGGAGGAGGAAGGCCAAAGGTCCATGGGTGTGTTTAGCCAACAGTTCATGTCGCTGACTATGAAAGGGTCTGAGGGGTAGCGGGAGGGATTTGACTGATGAGAAAAATTCCTGACGCTCTCGTGCACAGATTGGGGCATAGATGTTGACAATAGCATGCGCCACATCAGCCCACGAGAAAGTGACAACGAGGACTCACCCCTTGAGTAAGGATTATGATGATAAAAATTTGAAAAAATTGTTTTTTTGAACTAGCACCCCACAGTGCTCTGACCAAAATGATAAGGATGGGAGGAGCATGGTTTTCCAAGCATCCTCAGAACCTTATGGACAGTGGGACTCCTGGATGGCCAGGATATCCACAGGTAAATTTTTTTGTAAAAAACTCAGTTTCCTAGCCTGGGATGGCAAGGCCTTGAGTCCAGCGATATTCAACATCCATAAAGTGAAGGTTTCCCCCATTGCACCTTAGGTGCGAGGGGGTGGGCACCCAGGCCTACTAGCCTCCTCTAGATCCCCGCAGGCCTTCACGGCAGCGCGGGTGTTTTCAGCAACGTTTTCAGTAGTTTTGTTAATTTTAGCAGAAAGGTTTGTGTTGGCTTTTGCCTTCACTTTTTGTTTCCCTGACATCAAACAAATCTTTTGCGGTGCGGATGAGTTTGGTGCACTATTGATTGGGTCAAAAAAATTTCAGGTAGGTTGGCCCCCAAGTCAGTTTCAACCAGAGCTAGGTTGTAAAGATCGGGTGAGATTGAGTCACCCATCGGATCCTCAGATTGGGTGGCCCAATTGACATGGGCTTCCCAATCTGATTGGTTGAGGGATTCCCAAGTTGCTTCCACTGCAAAGGTTTTGATGTCCTCCTGGCGTTGGGAGTGTGGGATAGCGGTGGTGACCTTGGCCGCTTCCTTGGCCGCGGCCCTGCGGGCCTGCTTGGCCTTCTTCCGCTCTTGTGGGGAAATAGGTTCTACCAGTAGGTAGCAGCCTTGTGCTCCCCACGGGAAAGCCTCTTTAATGCTTGCGGTTGGTTTGTAGTGTGCCTCTCCACTAGCCATGGCCGCTGAGGGGTGCTCTTGGAATGTGATGCCCTCCTTGGTGGGGCATGCATGTGCCTTATGGCCAAACGCGTCACAGTGGGTGCAGATGGGGGGCGCGCTGTCCACGGTTACCCGGAAAGGGTGGGTGTTATGCCCTTCAATATTGACATATGTGGAGTGCAGGATCTGGGTTAGGTCCTTCGCGATCTCCTCAGTTGGGGTCAGAACTGCGATGGCTTTGCCAAAGCACAGGTGTGGCATCAGCATAAAGCATTGCATCTCAAAAGATTGTATTTCGCCATATATGGTGAGATCATCTTTCAGGTGCTGCTCCAAAATGGCACGCTTTACCATAGTAGGCAAAAAGTCAAACGTGAGGAAAATTTGGTTAAATTTTGTCCATCTGGTGCGTTTGGTTTTGATGACTCATTGCCCTTCAGGGAGGTCAATCACTAAGTGCACTGCAGCAGCTTCATCTGCTGCCTCCTTGTTTTTGAAACTGAGGTCCAGCCAACCGCGTGACATGGAGTGAGGTGCAATGTACACCGCAGTCGGGAAAAAAGTGTGCACATCCCCACAAAATTTTTTCCCATAAAGCTGTTTGTTGGATGTCCAGAAACACACGGACTTCATATTCCACCAACAAGAGTGGTTGGGAGTGCGGGGTGTTGATGTAAAGGTTGCATCGCACTTGCCAAGTGAGGATTTCTGGGGAAATAGTGACCACCAGTTTTTTATTATTTTTTTCTATTACGCCAGTCTCTCTGGGGCGTTTTTGAACGTTTGAGGCCGCGGGCCTAGCACCTGCTCCTCTTACCTTACTTGCCAAACTGCTCTCTGACATGGGCGCAGACTAATCTCCTCTGTGAGATTATCAAACTAGAATCATACTTGAATTGAATAAGTTGCAAAAGTGATTGCAACGAGAGAGAAAAGTTATTAAATTAAATCCTTCTTGAAATTTTCCCATGTTCCAATGGGATCCAAAGTGAATGGGGCTGTGAATTCTGGGTTTGTAGCCTTGTTTTCAACCCAGTTGGATATCTCAGGCAATTTTATATTTTCTGGGTGAAGCTTTCTCCAAGGCGACACCTGTGTGTGGGATTGGGTGGCACTAACTGCACTGTAACTAATTGGTGGTCAGAAAAATTGATCTTTTTTGTTATAAATTTTAAGATTCTTGAGCGGTGAGATTGCGGGACAAGGATGTGGTCAATGCGACTCATCAATATGAGCACTCAATCGTGTATGTTGGGCCACATCATGTGGGGAAGGAGTGGTGAATTGGGGGGAAGAGCATCCTGTAAGCCAAGAGATGCCTTCATTGTGCGGAATTCAATGTGTCCAGGTGGGTATCCCCTGGGATTAGGCCATTGATCCGTATTGGGGTTATCCCAGCAGTTGAAATCGCCTAACATAATGGTATCTGGTGGGAGGGTGAGAGTAGTAATGTTTTCAAAAAATTTCTCTCAGTTGCAGCGCACGGTGCATATATACATGCATCAAAATTATTTCATCTTGGCACGTGATTGTTGCTACCAAGACTTGACCATGCAAGTGTGATACGAATTTGTAATTTTAAATTTTTTGTTGTTTTGGATGATCACCCCACAGTGAGACGTATATACTGATTGTGATGGTACAACCCTGGTTGACCAGCGATTCTTCTTCCCTTTGTTGACAGTTGGTTTCTTGGATGGCCAAGATGTCTATAAGAGGTTTTTGCAGGAATGCCAGCTTTTTGGCTTGGGACATATGAGCCCTGGCTCCCACGATGTTTAGTATCCCTATTGACACTGAGGTGCCCTTGGCGCCTCAGGAGCAGTTGGGAGGTCCCTCTGGCCCTATCCCACCATGGCTCATTTTGGCCATGCTCCGCGTCTGTACTCCAACTCTTTCACTGCCATTGTTGGTTCCCTTGATCTGACCCAATGATTTAATGGGATTGCAGTTTTTTGCATTTGCGTCAACTTTTCCTGCACAGGTCTCTTGTTGATTTGATGCAAATTTTTGATTGGATTTTGTATTTTTGAGGTTCAACTTTGGTGAATTGTGCACCACATTTTCGCCCAAATTGCGGTTGCATTGTTCCTCAATATGTGCATGACTGATATAGCTTTGTGACTCAGTCAGGTTACTGTGAAAATTTTCAACATGGGCATATTGTTCTGATTGGTTGGTTTGGTAAATATCCGAAATATCCTCCTAAATTTGTCTGCGGCTAATGGCGGACTCCACATGTGCCGCTGCTTCAGCCGCTGCTTGCTTGCGGGCTTTTTGTGCCGCTTTACATTGTTTGCTTGTAACTGGGTCCACAATGGAGTATAGTCCATCTTCACCCCACCGGAATGGGTGGTGGCCATCAGTCATTCTGGCAAAGTTTTCATTATCTTCGTCCATTGCTTCCTCACAATAGTCATTTTCCATTAAGCCCTCTTTCACAGGGCATGCGTGTTCCTTGTTGCCCAGTGAGCCACAGTGGTTGCAAATGGGCGGTGCGCGTTCCAGCGTAACTTGGAACGTGGCTGACTGGCCCCCATCTTCAAAGTGAAATTCTGCTGTGTGGGGAATTCTGGATAATTCCTCTTCCACTTTTTGGGAAGGGATTGATTACTGGGATAGCTTTGCCTGTGCTCAGGTTGGGCATCAGGCGAAATCGTTGTAATTTGAGTTGCTGAATTTCTCTGTAGGCCACGAGATCTTTGTGGAGCTCCTCCTCAATTACCTTACAAGGAAGGTTGGTGGGGAGCGAGTTGAAAGAGATGAACAAAGTTTTTGCTTTGTTCCATCTGGTGCGTGTGGTGCGCACAATTTTTTTGCCCTTGGTGAGGGCAATTTCCACAAAAACTTTTGCTGTGGCATTGGCTTCATTGGAGTTTAAAACCAATATCAATCCAGCCATGGCCCATGTTGAGGTGGCTATATACACCGCGTGAGGGAAAAGTGAGGGCTGTGCCTCACATGTTTTCTCCCACAGGGTCGGTGACTCATCCCCAAGGAAGAGTCTGATCCCATGTTCCACCTTTGATCTGGGTTGGTTGAACTGAATGTATATATATTGCGCATGCTTTACCGTGAATACCATAAACCCCAATGGTGTCTTAGTTTGCAATTTCTTTGCAGATTGGGTTCCTGGTTCCCCTCCAGGGCGTTTCTTGCCCTTAGTTGCACCTTTAAGTGCCTTTCTCACCGCGACACTCGCCCATGTTGTATTTTTTTTATTGATAAAGTCGCCCATCTTTCCTGTGTGTGATTATCCAAATTTGCTGTTCAAATCAAATCGTAGTAACTAAAGTGATTGTTACAAGAAAGAAAAGCTTTTACAGCTTAATTAATTTTTTATCTTTGAAAAGAACTCACTTAACATCAATCCTTTAGTGTTTTATAAACCGCTGTGTTCTTTTATCCTGTCATAATTTAATTCATTTTTTATAGTACCTTTTTACTCTTCACTGAAACTAGTGATATTCATTAAGTCATATTAGCATAAATTTTTTCCATATATATTGTTTTACTTAAATCTTTTTTAATTAGAACACTATAAATGTGAAAATCAACTGGTCACATAAAATCTTTTTCTTGCTTTCTTACAGGATATAAAACACTTATGACCCTATATTATGATAAGCATTTAATCTTGTATATATTCATTCTCTAGTTTCAGTAAATGAGAAATACTGACGGTATAATAGAGTGGTGGGTAATGTTCCTAAGTTATATCTTTATTATATCAAACTGGGTCATACAAAGTCTATAACAGGGTTATAAGGCTTCCAACCCACACATTAAACATTATCTGAGAAAGACTAACTTTATAAATTATCATGCCTCTGAGAAATGGGGTCATAGACTCCTTAATTATGGTGTTGCAATTGGTCTGGCTAAACATCACCTATAAATTATTTACTTAATTCTAACTTTTTGATAGTTTGATAAATGTCTACTGGTAGTTATAACCTGCTTCAGCGCTTGGGGCCCTAATATTATAGGTAGTTATTAGAGATATATTTTATATTGGTGACTTCACCTTGCTCCTTCATTTTCAAGATTTATGACAGCGGATCAAATCCTTAATCCCAGAGTTGCAACTTCCGCTACATTAGTTTACTGATCACTTTAATCTAAAGCCTAGGTTTTCTTGACTTAATATACTATTTTAATTTAATAATCTATCTTTCCATGTGCCATTATAAGAAAGTTGGTAGTAAGGTCCTTATTTTTATTACAGCCATTTGCTGGTGAATTAATTACAATTAGATTATTATGCTTATTATGTAATTGTCCCAATCTCTTAAACAATTTCTGCCCTGGCCTTATTCATATATTACTCCTTTAGTTTATCGCTCTTGAGCTCTGCTTAGTAGCTATAAATTGCACCACTGAGAATTCTAGTAAGAAAAATAGCATATCAAAGAAAGGGTTGCTATCTTAAAAAAGAATCATTTTATATATGTCTCTGGAGAAGCCTACAGACAAAGAGAATTAATTAAGCGACCTGTAAAGCCATTGTCAGTAGTAAATACTACAATCTGCTGCTATTTATATGAAACCCCCTTATCACCAGAAAGAATTTCTTTATAAAATTTTTATATAATGTACCTCTTTATGAAACAGTACCTTGTTTTTTGTGTAGTAACCTGTGCATCTAAAATCCGACGCCTCTGCTCAGATTTTAATTTTGAGGTGCTCATTACAAATTCTCCTCACACCTTTTTCCTTGAGCATCATCCTTACTAGTATGAATCTAAATGAGAACCGCTTCGCCTATTCTTGGCGCCAAGTGTTCTCATGAACCCATGTATGAAGATAACATGCTTATAGATTATTTTGTTAGTAATTTTAAATCTATGGGAAGAGGCTCTTATGGTAGAACATCCCCCTTTCAGGTTGTCAGAGCCACATGCTGTAACTCAAGTGTCCAATGTACCCCTTGCTCAGCTGCAAGAGGTATCTTAATGATTCATTTAGGTTACTGATTTACTGCTACTAATGCAGACGAAGTCTAAATGAGTATGTTTCATAAATATAAATATCAAGATATTCTGTATAACAACTACTTCTTTTTCATGAGGTGACAACCTTTGTGATGTTCAAGAAATTTGCTACTCAAAACCATCTGGGTCGAGATTATTTTAGGATCTATTAACCCTTCCATCTACCAAACTCACCAGATTATCACCCTTTATTTTTTTTTAGTACTAGATGGTCCCATGATTATCACCCTTTAGATTATTGAAATTAACGGGATGTCTGCGTTTATGGAAGTAACACAAAGGGAAAAACCCTATTACTCATACATCTGTCTGATACTTTTCGTGATCTTCATACACTTAATTTTTTTAATCAGCAGAAAAATTTAAGAAGCAACCAGAAGGTAGAAGTGCTGTCTTGTCACTTAATGCTGATATGTTCCAAATCATCAGTGAATTATGAATAATTGGGGGGCAACTTCTCAATGGGTAGCGGACATAACTTATTACTGTACTCAACTCATATACTAACTCAAAGATAAAGCAGAGAGACATATGGAAGTTTAAGCAAACCATGAGGGTTAAAGAATAATTCTAATGCTTTTTTTAATTAAATGCTATTTAAATGGACACGTTGACCAGCTTTCTGTAATAATAAAGGCCATGATCGCTTACTGGAAGAACTAATAAAAGGTACTGACGCTCATTGATTCCATTTTGACAGCTCAATACTAAATTGGATGGATCTGTGCACTCCAATATTAATTTTTAGCATGCAATTGATTCCTTGCATCTTGACTGAGAACCCAGGGTCAGAAAGTAAGGTCTTTGATGAGTGAGACCCTCAATTTAAAGGCGGATCTGCTCGCTGATAATCATAAAATTAATTATATTGTAAAACATAAATCAGGCAAAATGACACCATCTTTATAATATGTTGGACCAGTATAAATGAGATCCAAAATGATCTTTGCAATTGCAAACAGGGTCACCTACTGAATGACCCTTGTATGTATTCACTAAAGATTAGAAAGACTTTTCCAACGGAACTGGAAATAGATGGTGATGAGGCGCTGGTTAAACGTAAGGGGCCTACGTTTCATGCATCCATTCCTGGACAGGGAGTTCTTCTCCTCTAGAAACACCTGTCACTCCTCATTAAGAGCATATTGCCTCGATTATCTGCAAGAACCAGTACATCCTGTATGTAGTAATGCCACTAATCTTGCTTGCGCTCCTTAGTATCGTCCATGCAGGCTTCTCAGGCAGTTAAGACCGGTTTACTCCCACTACTCATCTTTGTCACCCATTAAGTCGCCTAGGATCTACGCAGGCCCTTTGGCCCTGCACCCATAAAAACTCAAAATTCATGTAATACTATTAACTCACCCAATTTTGATAATAATGCGAATGTAAACAGTTTTAATAGTCTTTTTTAGAATTAGCATGGCTGGAGCGTCCAAAAACGCTAAATAGTCAATTATAATGAACTGTCTGGACTAAAAGTCAGGTTTTAATATTTGTGCTAAGCTACAGAAGGCTGGCGTGACCTACCTTAATGCTAAGTATTTTTCTTATTAAAGAGTTTGGTGTGGCATAAAAGTTGACTAATCAGAAGATGGAATTCTTAATAATCTTTTTTGACAATGATAAAATTGTAAAATACTTTGTGAAGAGCTTCTATTTGGAGGCACGGCCACTATCTGGGACTGCCATCATATTTGATTCTGATGCTTGAATTTCTTTGAACCATGCCTTCAATCCCTACAAAGAGTTGTATCAGGTTATAATACCATTTATAAGTAAGGATCATGATATTAGGCATATGGTAAATATATACGCCAATGCGTCATCACTTTTTTGAGGCTCCCAACAAAAGTATTTAGGATCATTGCGACCCCCACACTATGACCATCTCCATGAAGAAAGTCTTACCTCCACATTATGGCCCTCATTCTGATAGGCCTGATATAAGTCAGACCACCTGTCATCTTTTTAAAACTGGCGCACTATGCTAACCAATACCCTAATTTGAGCTTTACAACCAAGGCTTCAGTGAATTTTGTGAATGATTAGCTATGAAAAGAAATAGTGGAGTAGAACTGAGATTTTTTACATCCGCCTCATCTAAATATATCAGGTAAGAAGAGATCCTTAAAACCATTTCTATTAGACAAAAGGATGATGACAATGTCCCGCCCTCAGCAGTTTAACACGTCATAGTAGAGACATCGATGAATCACCCCCTTGGGTTGGGACCATTTAGTACTAAAAAAACACGTCATAGTAGATGATAAAGTCGCAGTCAACACCTGCTCAAAGAAAGAATGTAAAGAAGAGTTGGCAGAGAAAGTAGTGAGGCCTTATGTTCAACAGTTATATCACTTGAGCTTATGATCCCCTCTGATGAGATCTCAAGTTGATGAGGTACAATTAGCTATACCTATTGAGGCTATGAGGAATTTTGCCCTCAATTATGCAAGAATATTTAGATTTATATAGGTCAATTGTACACTTTATGTTCTCACAATACACCTACTGATGCTTATTTCTCTTAGTATATCTATATTAATTATACTACAAATAGGCTTAAACTCAGAGCTATTGTAGAAAGCGGAAAACTAATTGTTAATGTGAAGACTAGACTGTTGAAGAAACTTGGCCTTGCTCAGGATAAAGATTATTGGTTAGTCTTTGGTACTGTGTACCTCAGATAACTGCCTATGATGGAGCTTACATTGCCTTGACGCTGCATTTCAGCTCATTGGTGACATCCCTCCACCATCATTGTACAAATCAAAATTATGGCTTCCTTATTATTATCTCATTTATAAGAATTTATGGAGTCAAATCCAATCTTTAAGAATACTTTAAAATTGCTCAGACAAACTTTTCTCTTATTTTATAATTGAAAATGTTGAGTCCTAACACCTCAAAAACAGGGGTGTTAACCTTGTGTTCAAGAATGGCATAGTGCCAATTGGTTATCAGAGGATTTTTGTTCAACTGGTGGTTAACAATCAGATCAAGGAATCTAAGGCTATCCCATTATGCGTTAATTGTAGCCTAGGCATTCCAACGAGGCACCAAATTATAGTGGGGACATGAATTTATCTAAAATATTTGTGATTATATGGCGATATTTTTGCTCTGTTTTGCAAATTATATTTAGAGCCTGTCACTAAGATTGGATTTATCCCCCCTGACCATAATTAATTATAGTGCTTTTAACTAATTTGCATCCTCTGTTCTACTTAGACTATGCGACATCAGACTTTTGCTATTATTCATATTTTACTCATTGAAAAAAGTACTAAGTATCTATGATTCTGGTAATCTGGATGAACTTTGTCTTGATGTAAATTAGTGTCAATAGTTATGTTTTCTGGTACCTCAGCAACGCCTCTCTGGGTTGGCTGAAGAGGAGGAGAACCAGTTGTTAGCCCTATTTTAAAGTATAGTGTGTTTTTGCTAAAGATAGCTTTGATTTAATTATGCACATGGTGTGTTACACCATATTACTGATAATTATCCGCCAATAAAACTACATCATATTAGGAACTCAAAGGTGGCAGATAAAGTCATCAACCGCTAAATTCAACCGTCTAATGCATCATGGGATGTCAGTACCTTTAAGATTCTTTTGCTTCTCAGTGTTGGATATCAAAAAGAAGGATGGATTTAATAAACAGATAACAATCTATTGAAAGACCAACAATACTACCAAGAAGTATTCCCATATCTACCACATATCAACAATGCACTAGACCACTTAGCAGTTCACCATTTTCCACCGTGGATTTAATTTCTGGATATTGGCAGATTGAGTTGCCAAAAAGGATTAAGGAGAAGTGCGCTATGATTTCTGCTCCAGGCTATATACCAACACAATAGGATACCGCAAGGGCTTTGTAATGCCCCAGTGATTTTCAGCGTGCTATGGATAGCATATTGAGGGAATTTAAATATCTCCTGTTTGTTAATGTATTTGATAGATATAAATGTTTTGGGACGTTTGTGGAGCATTAGTAACTTTGGAATAAGTTTTACCGCCTGGCCACAATTTAACTGAAAATCAATCTGCATAAGTGCAATATTTCTAAAGAAACTTGAATATCTAGTTTTCCATCAATAATAAGGCTTACGGTTCAGACCATCTAAGGTTAAGGCCAAAAATATATGTTGTGGCTGAGTAAAGCTCAATATTGGGAATTTCTTGGGATTGTTGACTACTATCACAGTTAGCAGAGAACTTAGGTAAAATAGGCAACTCTTATTTCACCTTCTCAAGATGGGGTACAATTTGAGTGGATGGGGAGTTTCCAGCAGGCCCTTAACAAGCAAAGGCTTTGCCTCACCAAAGTGCTAATACTTATGTACTAAAACTTGAATGCTTCGTTCCATATTCAGATGATGCCTCTCTCACCATCATAGGGGCGATGTTATACCAATTTAATCTTTAGGGCTTAGACCACTCTGTTGCTTACTGCAGCTGGACACTGGATGTGCACAAACGAATTATACCATTACAGACATAGTTTGTTCAGCTGCCATCTATACTTGTAAGCAATTTTAGGTTTACATCCATGGAATACATCCTACTGTAGTAAATGACTATGCCTCTCTGTAATGGTTACAGAATCTAAAGTAGCTAGAAAGTCTGAATCAAAAGCCTTTAAAATTACACGCCTGCAACTTCAAAATTCAACACCGCTCCATTGTTAAACATCAAAACGCTGATGGTCTATTCCATTTGCCTGTTGTAGCCTTATCAGCTGATCTACCATAATCCTTTTTTGCCAAGATGATATTCCATTAGTTTAGTGATGAATTTAAATAGGTTCAATGCACTTTAAAATACTAACAACAGATCACCTTTGTTAATAACAAAAAACTGTACAAGGTTTTTAATTAACAAACCTTTTTGTTTCCTAGGCCCATTGAGCGTACTGACTTGATTATCACAGCTCATAAGGCGATGGGGAAGGGTGATATAAGAATATGTTTGACTATTGTGATCCCATTATTGTTAATAAATCAATTTCTTTTTTACAATCATGAGACTCTCAGCTGCTGCAAGGAATGCAAAGATGAAGCTTTATACTAGAAAGCCACTTCCTATCAATTAGTTAAACCCATTTTTTTCTGGCTCACCATCTCTATAGTCATAATGGCCCCTTTCCCAATAGTTGTGGGAAAACCAAGCATGTATATGTGGGCATCAATCACCCCACTAAATGTGTGGAGGCCAACGCAGTTAAAGACCTGGACTTCATAACAATAACTTATTTTATCCTAGATATATAGTTTTTTGCACGGCTTCCCCAGTTTATTTTAACGTATATTGGTACCAACTTTATGTCCCAAACTTTTAGTAAGCTCAATGGCTTGATTGATATATGAATTGTATAATCTACGCCTTAACACCATGAGGCCAACGGCACCACTGAAAATGTTAATGGTACTCTCATTGGTATTTATATAAGTTGATTAAGGACAAAGCTTCCGGCTAGAATCTTCTCTTGCCATATGCCATTCCTCATATAACATCACATATAACTCACCACTGGCACTCCCCATTTCATTTACTAGATGGGAAGCATCCCGAGCTACTCCCAATCTTATACTTATATGCAAATAAAGTAAAAGTGAGTTTAAACTGCTACCTTAAGCTCCTGAAAATTTTAATTCAGCTACAAAGCGAAGCATACTCCAGCGCGCTGGTTCAGAAAGCTAAATCTAGGAAGAGTGATAATGAATATCTCCAGACTTTACTTACCATAGCATAAATACATTGTTCTAGTATTATGAATACCATGGCTTTAAAAGGACTAGAAATTAGAGCGATTTTTGAAAGTCTCTTTAAGACCATAGAGAAGAAAACTACTGATGCCTAACTTTTGAAGTATCCCATTAAGGAATACCTTATCAATTAGGTGCATTTTAGGTCTTTTAAAAGTACTATCTGCACTCCGTCTTTATGCCAATTTTTTTCAATAGCACATTTGAAATACTTGTCTTTGTTCCCTGATGTTTGGTCAAGTGGGGGTAAATATTGCAATTGGGTTGACTAGACATCTGTTTATATAATATTTACTTAATTTTATATTATGAAAAACATTAAATAAGAGTTGACTGGTTGTAATAATTTCCTCACCTTAAATGTTTTAGTTTATAGGAAGCTGCCAATATTTTTAAATTACTATTAGTAATTTTGCCTTGAACTTTCATTTATAAGTTCTATGTTGGCAAATCAAATTCTTAAATTTAAAGGTGTACCTTCTGCTGCTTTACATACTGATCACTATGGCTTATAGCCTCAGTTTTCATATCCATAATTTCATTTTATAATTTAATTTTCCTATCTTTCCCCACGCCAGCACAACTTAATAGGTAATAGGGTCCCTATACATTTATGGCCATCCACTTGTGTTTTGATTGCAATTGGTTTATTATGACTAATATGGAATTATCCTAAGCCCTAGTCATTTGCCGCCCTGGCCATTTTAGATATTACTCCTCTAGTTTACCACTCTTGGTCCTACTTAGTAGTTATAAGTTTCACAATAAGAACTCTAGTAAAAAAAGGCATACCTAAGCATGATAGCTTCTGTAAGGGGATCTTTATTCCTATATCCTTGTAGAAGCCTACATCCAAAAAGAAATACTTTAGCAAGTTTTAAAGCCAATTTCAGTAGTAGATAATATAGTGTGTTTTTATATTAGAAAAAAAACTCAAATTGCTGAGAAAGGTTCTTTTTAGCAAGTTTTCCCAAGGTCACTGTCTTCTAACAGTACCTTTTATTTTTGTATGTAGTAACTGTGCACCTGAAATATGACGCCCCTGAACCAATTTCAGTATATGGGATTAAAAAGTTTATCAACTTACACCTAAATAATTTATGCTCTACTTACTAGATAGTGAGAAAATTGGCTTACTAGTTTTACCCACTGATACATAGATAATGTAATGGAGGCTCATCAGCAAGAGTTCCATGAAGCATTGGAATTTTTACAGCTTCTTAAGTCACATTGTTATTTTCAGTTTATAGTTAGGAAAGGTGATGTGTTAATAATGTTTTTTTTCATTTACCTTATTTTTTCTGAAATTGGCGCATAGACATCAGATTCCAGATGCACAGGTTTAAAGACACACAATAACAATGACAACTAAGTGAGTAAAGTTACCTAAAATACTAAATATACCTTAATTATAAGCAACTTTAATTTTATTATATAGAGCACAATGTAGTATCAAACTGACATGGCTAGAAAGCTTGAAGTTTGTATTCATGGCTGTATGTACACTGTGGATCTTCAGTAAGAACATTATCTCCCTCCAAAAAGCCAGTCCCTTCCTGATATGATATTCGTGTTTCCTGATTCAATTGGGGCACAATGTTTGATAACTTAGTATAATTGAGAATTTTGGGCCAATTGCATTATAATTTGGAAATACAACGGCTCTAAGATTTTACCCTCAGTGAATTTGCAAAAACGACCATTCAGCTATTGTAACAAAAACATTGTATGTAGCTGAAGCGAATTATAAACTAATTACCAAAGCTTTACGCTGGCGTGGGTCAAGGTAATTATAAATTAATATGGATACAAAATCAAGGCTATGGGATGAATTAATCAATGTTAGGGATTTGAGAGTTGAACCGGCGGTGATAAAATAACTCTATTTTGCTTAAGGAAACCTCAAATTGGAAGCTTTGAGGAAATTGACTAATAGTAAACTAATACTAAATTGATGCAAGTGTAGCAGCAAGGTTGGTAACTAGTAGTCCCTATCTACATACTATTTAGTTATCAAAAAAGTAAGGATATAACTTAATCATATGGTTATAAATCAGAATTGCAACATTTCCTCTTATTTGCCCAACATCCATAATTAAAAATGAGTGGGTTAAAAATTAGGTTATTGGGAAGCTGTGACCATAAGACGGAGCTCTTCTAGTACATCTTCAGGAACAGAACATTCAATTGATTACTAAGATTAGCCCTAGTGTAATTTCATATAGTGTATCCATCATGGATGTCTTCTAAATCATTATATTGGCTTCCCACATGTGTTAAAATTTGCTAGATGTTAAATTCATGGTTATTATAGTATAAAGCCCTATTCTTTTACAGCAAAGGTATTTAAGGTATGTCATTCTTCATCACTACACTTATGAGACTTATTTTCTGATCCAGCGCGGCATAGTATTATTTTATTTGCAGCTGACTAATGTCTGCACGAGTTTTTCAAGGTATCCAGAGGAAATGATATTTCATTATTGACAAATTAAAAATAAAATTGGGAGTAGAGAGGGATGCTTTCCATATAATAATTGTAATGATGAGTAACTTCCTCGTCAAGTAATAAGTAAAATTTTATGAAAAAACTGAGAAGGTAAAGAGAAGGTTCCAATGGGATGCCTTACCAGTAATTACCTTCCATAAAGTGCCCAAAAAGTACCATTCTTTCACTCCAAGGTATTGTTGGCATCAGGGTTATATGGTGTAGAATACCCCCTAAGAATTACCCAATATGCCATTAAGCCTTAGGAAACATGACACGTGATTTTTCCCATATCTATTAAAAAATTGTGAGATTCTATGGTAATATACTATTTTTTCTAGAATAAACTTAGACATTCCATAAAGCCCAAGTCCTTGATAGCTTTGTCTTCTGCTCACTAGTGAGGAGATCATTGGCCACGATTATATATAAAAATTACCCACAACTGTTATGTAATGGTCCTTAAACACCAATTGAGATGGTTTGAAAAGCAAATTATGGTAAAACCAATTGATAGGAGATGATCTTCCGGTAAGGGGCTTTAACTTGACTTACTATGGCAGTTTAAGATTCTCATGGATATTAAGAGCATCGTTTCCTACAAGTAATGTTGTTTACCTGTTCAAGTGTCTTCTTATTTTGTCTATGCTCCGTAGCATTATGAGCCAAAATAACTAAGTCAAAAACACTTGGTGGTCCTGGGAAAAAGAGTACTATTTGTCAGTGACCTTGTAAAGCTTCCCATTTTTCAAAATTGCTTTCTCATATTTACAGCGTGCTTTGTGCCACATTGGGTTAATTTCATATGGCTAAGTTTAAAGCCCTTAATAGTTCATCAACCAGATTAGCTGCTAAGGCCATGGTGGTCAACTTAGAAAGAGAGTTAGCATTTTGGTGTTTACTGCTAGTCATATGCTTAATTTTGAAGTTGTATGCTTTTATTTTTATAAACTTATTGAGCTATCTGAACTTATGGCCCATTAAGACTTGTAACTTGAGAAGCAAGGCGTGGTGGTCACTACTGTGAAGTGCACCATGTGGACATATAAAAAGATTTGCTTACATGCTTAAATGAGAGTCATAATTAATCATAGTTATAATGAAATTCGTTTTTTCAGGTCCATAGTTTATCTACAATAAGTTATTAGGTGTTTTTCCCTTGATTAGCTACATTTTATAACATTACCAATACAACATTGATGGAGGTATTCTTTTGAATGGCAAATGGTTTATCTAATAGAGTACATGCATATGGACGCTTTGGTGAGATAAAGCCTAACTTGTCAAAGGCCAACTTGAAATTAACATGCACTTAAATTGTACCCTTTTTAATGAGGTAAAGTAAGGGTTCTTATATCTGACTAAAGATTAAACAAATGGGTGATAGTAGCCAATCATAGCAAAGAACATCTGAATGGCACACTTACTAATCAGTTGCGTCAAATGTTTAATGAACTTTTGATCACTGGCGGGGGGCATAGACCATACTTATTGATGACAAAACCTAGATATTCAAGTTGCTTGCTTAAGTTTCACTTATGCAGCTTACTATTAATATAAGCCCTTAGAGAGGCAGTAAAAAAATTCTTCAATTGTGAAAGTTCTTAGAAAATTTTCTGTAATAAACGTTTATGGCTCCCAGATATATTAAAATGCATTTTAAAATCACCTTAGATTCTTTCCATATCCTGCGTTGTAGAATCGCTTTTCTAGTGACAGTGGGCTCAGCTGGTTGCCAGGCCAACCAATATGAAGACTGGTCAGCCCTTGCCATTTCGCCTTAGGCGACAGGGCCAGAAGAGCCAGCTGACCCCTTGGCGTGTCATCTTCACCATTCTGAGTTCCCCCAGCCTAGACCTCAACCATCAAGAATAAACATATTTTTAATTAAATAGGGAGAATAGGCAAAGGGAGATGATAATTGAAAGAGAAAGATCCAGGTATTTAAATGTACAAAAGGGCTACTGCACCCATTGCTGACCTATTGGCTCATTTCTGGTTCTTTCAGCCAACCATTCTCTTAGCCTTCTGATGCGCTACTCTTACCTGGCGTCAACCCTCTCGCCTCGTCCTTCCCAATGAATGAATATTAATTTTGGCTTCATCCTCAGCCTTGTGTCACCGGTGAGCCATATAAATTACTTATATAAATAAATATTGAATTGATATTTGACCTTTTAGTTGCTTAGTATGCGCCAGAAATCACTTTGGTCACTCGCTTTACTCAGAATTTCTCAGCATTTCGCCAATAGTACAATTTAACTCTTAACTATTAATCTTTGGGGTATTACCTTTTGAGTGACAGTCAATTTCTGTATGAGGCGCCAGAAACAACCTCAGCCGCCTTTAATTTGGAATTGTTTGGGTTCAGCTTACACATACTAAATCAATATAAATGATCATCCTCAGCTACTAGTCGCTGGTGATCCATAAACCTAATCTGGGGCATTGACTTTCTCAGGTCATAATTGATTATTAGGTGCTGGAAACATCCTCAGCCACCTCAAACTTGAGATTGTCAGTTTCCACCGACATTGAATAATTAATTCAAGTGGGCCATCCTTGGCTACTAGTTGACAGTGATCCTGCCAGACAAAATGACATCTTGACTTCAGCAAAAAGATGTTGTAGGTAAGAATAGTTCCAACACCCCAAATACAATTAGGCAATTACATGTCTGATCTCCTAATTAAATGGCTTTGGCCGAAAATAATGACACTATTGGTCAAAGAACACTAACCAATTCTTGGTAGAAGCCCATTAATTGGGGTAAAACCTTTACAAACAATAAACGGGAAATTCTACTAAAATGGACGATCCAGATTGCCCTAGACATGAAAAAAAACAGGGGAGTTCATCAGAGGTTCCTCCCCAGGCCACATCAAGTCCAAATCCAACCCCTAAGCGGGGACCACCTCCTTTTATAGGCTGGGCGTGGGTCTCCCAAGATGCAATAATTTTTGCTAAAGGGCATGGATAAAATATATTAAATCATTACCCCACGGGTACGTCTTACCTAATAATGACTCCCCATCAGTCATTCAGCCAAAATGAAATGAGTTTTCCGAGCTTTGATAGGTCAGATTTACATATTTCCTTATATGGATGGTAACAAGACATACCAAACTTATCATTAAATTCCTTCAACCCTCGATACAGCTTAAATACTTATTAGTTGGATATAGAGCGAATTCATTTTTTGCCCTTTACTAACTCTAATAAATCCTTAAAAAATCAACTATTTGGTTTTAAGTGTTTTTTTAGCTTTATTTAAACACCCTTTGAGTATCCAGCCCCCATCAGCACCAGCGATCAAGAATCATCTGGATTCCCACAAAGTGGTGCTCACTACAGAGGAACCTGTACACCACCAAAATTCTTTTAACAAAATGGAGGTTGGTAGGGCACCTAGTCCACACAACTTTCTCGCTGAAAATCACCCTAGGCTAGCAACTCTTGAACACCAGCTATCAAGTGCTTTGTCTCACCTCAAAAGGCTTGAGCAGCACTCTATTCTAAAGCCCCCTTTCCGAGATAAGTTTACCCCAGGTGAGGGCAGTATTGCCTCCTTCCTCTTTTTGTATGAAGATACTATGGAATGAGCAACTGACAACAAAAACCAGTACATCCTTCCTTGCTTGAGTCGCCTTGCTCAAGAAATAATGGTTCCCACCATGATTAACTTTAACACCTGGTTGGAGGTTAAACAAACGATTATTGATGAATTTGGGTCCTAGCAGAATTTTCAACGACAAAAACAGGATTTTATATGCCTTAGTCTGCAAGAGGGTGAATTAATCACCTCTTTTGTGGAGAGGTTCTTTAGGGACGTTCAATTCTTACTTCTTGCCAAAATGTTACCTCTTGATGATGCCATTGCGGTCATTCTGAGCGGGTTAACGTCTCACTCTTCTATAGCTTAGCATCTTATCTCTGTAAAGCGCCACCTCCAGACTATCTAAGATATTAAGTAGGCTCTGCTGAAGGTTGCAGATATGCATAACGCTGAAGCTACTTCAGCTGTTGGGTCACCTCCCCAGGTGTTGACCATTGAAAATTGTTCAACTGAAGCCAAATTAAAGGAGGCTATGATGATCCCTATGGGGCCCCTACGCCAGTTACTACTATGAATTTAGAACCTGCAGTGAAACTAAAACCTAATTTTCCTCTGCCCAGCAAACTTGAGGTTCTCAAGCCAGTAAGTCAGGGTACATCCGCTTCAATGAGGCCGCACTTCCTACCCCCATCTTATCACCAAGATCAACTATTATCAGATAATGTGCCACTACCAGTGGCCGTAATGTCAGCTCCTAAAAGTAAACACCCCTCTTGGTCAATGATCGCCTCCTACAATAATGAGCTAAACGACCAGGTCACTAAAGCTAAATTATCTGCTTTCCCAAGTCTCACAGCCACTGATTGACCTAAAGCTGGGGTTGTTAGAGCATCCACTTCTACAAAGCTATCTCCCCAGCCAAATCTAATCTAAGAACCGTATCCATGGGGCAGTCAAAATCCACTATGTTAAAGGTCAAAAATAACATTGTGACAAATACCGCGCCTCATTCCAAAATGGATTGGGTTAAGAGCAGCCTCAGGACACTCTGATGTGCATTGAAAACCCCTCTGATGATTAATCTGATGGGGGTGGTGAAGATGTCGTCATTATGTTTTAGGAGTTCCCAGGTGAAGTGGAGGTAAACCAACTGATTGATTCCAGAAAGATTGGATACAGCCAGGTTACCTCGAAGAACTTATCTGTATCAGGTGCTGAGAGGCCTGGAGGTTATTGATACCACCAGAGACGCTGATCTGCTCATTGCCACAATTATTTGATTCACTCAGAGTGTTTATACACTTCAGTCTATCCAGGATAAATTTTCTTAAACTGCCAAACACCTTGCTTCTACTCTCCAGCTGAAGGAGGTCCTCACTCTTCCCCCCAACTTGGGTGGAACCTTAACAAAAGTGGGAGTTGTTGTCAATGGAATATGAATTGTAGCTATCCTTGACACTAGATCTCTTCTGAACGTTGTATCATCCAAGCTAATGAAAAAATTAAGCTCGCCTCTGACCTCGACTATACTCAGGAGTTTGGTACTGTTGGTCTGGCCAACACTCGTGCTATTGGGGCTTACTCATCTATACCCATACATTCTTGGTATCTCCTCCTCTCAGCCCCTGCGTTAGCTTTAGCTAACAATACCTATGACATGCTCATTGATACCCAGGTTATACTCTAGTATGGTGAGATTATCAATCTGAAGCAGGTCTATCTCTCCCTGCTTAACTACGAGGTTCCGCTGAATCTGGACAACAATGAGATTAATAAAAAGGATTACGCTTGCACTGTTGAATATCCTTACCGCCTTATCCTTACGCTATATGTCAGAGGGTGGAACACTAAGATGCTGCTTGAATCAATGGACGCTCTTGAGGGAATTACATTTTATGCAGCTGAAGAAATGTTGATTCAAGCGGGTAACAAAGGGTGATTTACACCAAAGTTCCCCTAAAATCCCCACAACCGCCTGCTACACATAATGAGCATTGATGAAATCAGTCCTATAGAACCTCGAGTATTACCAGCAATTTTAGATCCAGCCTATCAACGCCATATCAGTATACTACTGGGGAATCTTACCAACAAAGATATGGTCGTAAAGAAACATCATGAGATTGGAAAAATCTACTGATTTCAGCTAAAGAGATTAGCCAGGCTCACTGCATCAGGTCTATTTCAGACATGGGCCTGCCTGCTGACAAATCATTATGTACATTTCCTGACATTCATATCTCCGCTGATTTAACACTGAAGAGCTTAAAAGAGTTAATAGTTTATTGGAGTCCTACAGCGACATATTTTTTAAATCTGAGACCGATTATGGTTATATGAAGGGTTGGAGTCATACCATCAATGTTGGGGATGCTAATCCCATCCGATTTAAACCTTATCATAAATCCAAAGTTGAGGAGCAACAGATGAGGACTGAGATCAAACAGCTATTAGACGCTGGCCTATTGGTACCTTTGCAAAGCCCATGGTCTTCACCTCTCCTCCTTATAAAAAGAAAAATGGCGGTCATTGGGTTGTGATGGACTACCACCAGATAAACAACCTCATAAAGAAAGATAGCTATCCCATTCCTCGCATTGATGATGCTTTAGCACAGCTCTTGGGATCTAAGTTTTTCTCAGCCATAAAATAGCCAGTGGCTATTGGCAGATGGACCTCTCTCCTCAAGATCAGGAGAAATGCGCTCTGATTTGAATTGAGGTTTTTTTAGTCCACACAATTACCTCAAGGGTTGTGCAACGCTCCTGAAACTTTCCACGAGCCATGGATCACATCTTGCAGGAATTTAAGTTAAGTTGCATCATCGTTGGCCATGATGACATCTCTTTTTTCTAAAACCTTTAATGATCATCTTAATCACTTAAAAGAAGTCTTTCAACGCTTACGTCAGTCCAATCTGAAATTAAAGCCCTCAAAGTGCACTTTTTCTCAGAATAAAAATTAGATTTCCCTGAACACGCCATCTCCCATAATGGGATTCAACCCCTTCAAGATAAGGTTGAGGCGATATCTAAATGCCTGCCCCCAAAACTCTGCGCGACATCCAGGTATTCTTTATTATGATGGGGTATTACCACCAATTTATCCCTAAGTTTTCTCAACTAAGTGAGCCTCTTGTCCGACTATTGGCTAAGAACGTCCCTTTTCAAAGAGAGATGAACAAAAGGCCGCCTTTAAAAATGCAGAGCAGTTGTTACAAAAGCGCCCTATCCTGCGCCACCCTAATTAAAATAAACATTTCCTTCTGTTTATTGATGCCTCTAACTACGCTGTTGGGGCTATTCTGGCTCAATTGGATGATAATGGTTTGTATCATCCCATCTTCTAACTCAGCATTTCGTAGTCAGAGGCTGAAAGAAATTACAGTGTTACTGAAAAAGAGTGCCTTACAGTCCTGATGGCCATAAATATTGCCGCCCTTTTCTATATTGAACTTCCTTCAGTGTGGTTACTGAAAACGCCTCCCTGAAGTGTTTAAAAAAATGAAGGATCCCACATTATGTTGTCTCGCTGGTCCTTAAAGCTCCAACGCTACAATATGAAGATTGATCACTGATCTGGAACCCATCATATGAATGTTGATGGCATAACTCGGGTGGCTATCCTTCATCTGGATATTAGTGAAGCTGAGAAGATGCATGACCTCCTTATGACCCCTGATACATGGGAAGACGAGGATGAACCCGCCCAGAAAATGTTAGCCCATTACTCCTGCAATACCAAGGTGGAAAGCGGGAAATTGTATAAGAAATTAGGGGTGAATTGGTTGCCTTATCTCTGACCTTAAGAGAGAGTTCCCATAATCATAAAGGTTCATTCTATGCTAGGGCACAGTGGAGCGCTTAAAACTTATGATTGGTTGGAAGATCAGTATTATTGGGAGGGAATCATAGTTTTATTATTGATTTGCTGGTTGCCCGCCTAATATGTAAGAAGCAATCCAGCTACCACCTTTAAATATCAGTACCAACCCACCAAGCCTCAACAACCATTTCATACAACAATCTTGGACATGGTAGGTCCGCTCCCTCATAGTACCAGTGGGAATCGCTGTATTCTAATAGGAATTAACACTTCACCAAATGGGTTAAAGCGATTGCCCTTCCTGCCCAGACCGCAAAAGCTACTGCTAACTTCCTCCAACAACAATTTTTCAATTATCATGGTTGTCCCCAGGTCCTACTGTGTGACAATGGAAAGAGCTTCACCTCATGGGTGGTAAATCTATTGGCTACTTCTATGGGGACGCACCAACTTTTCTCATCCCCCTAAAATTTCTTTACAAATGGTACTGTGGAAAGAGCAAATGGAACCCATGTTTCCATACTATGAAAGACGGCCAGCTCTGATCCCCTACATGGGATCAATTCTCACTTAGTGCCCTTATAGCCTACCATATCAGCTACCATCGAATCCTTAAAATGCCTCCCTTCCATGTATTATATATGTTTGGGAGCCAGGAATACCAGCCCTTCTAACAAAAGATTTCTTCTCTAGTGGTGAGGAACCTTAAAAATTCATTAGAACATTAGCTCACCATATCATTCAGCTTCAATATGAGGCTATGACTAACCTAGCTAAAATGATCACTAAAGAGGGACAAGCTGCCAATGAGTTTCAGTCTCCCCTGCCTTCATTTCAAGTATCTGACATGGTTTTATACATTATAATTGCACCACTCCTAGAAGTGGCAAGCTTGGCTCCATTTGGGAGGGTACGCTCACAATCACTTAAAAAGGAGGAATGATCACTCTATCAAATCCTTGGCTACCAGGATTATCATCAATCGAGTACATGGCCGTTTACCAGGGCCCTATTCTCCCCCCCCCAACATTCTTGAGGGGGTGATGTCAAACAAATGCCATCTTGACTTTGGCAAAAGAATTTTGTTGGTAAAAATAGTTCTGACTCCCCAAATACAATTGGGAAATTACATGTCCAATCTCCTAATTTTATGGATTTGAACGAAAATAATGACAATATTGGCCAAAAGTCCCTGGCCGTTTCTTGGTGGAACCCTGAAAATTAGGGTAAACCCATTATGAATATTGAATGGGCAAATACTACTAAATTGGGCAATCAGATTGCCCCAGCCATGCGAGAAATTAGGGGAGTCCATCAGAGGTTCCTCCCCAGGCCACATCAAGTCCAAAGCCAACCCCTAAGCGGGGACCACCTCCTTTTATAGGCTGGCGTGGGTCTCCTAAGATGCAATAATTTTTGCTAAAGGGGATTGGATAAAATATATTAAATCATTACCCCACGGGTACGTCTTACCTAATAATGACTCCCCATCAGTCATTCAGCCAAAATGAAATGAGTTTTCAGAGCTTCATTAGGTCAGATTTTCATATTTTCTTATTTGATGGTAACAAACCATATCAAACTTATCATTAAATCTCCTTCAACCCTTGATACAGTTTAAATACTTATTAGTTGGATATAGGGGAAATCGTTCTTTGTCCCATAATGACACGAATAAATCCTTATAAAAATCATCTCTTTGGTTATTAGTGTTTTTTCTAACTTTAGTACCTAAAACACGTTTTGTGGATTCAATCCCATCATCACTAGCGAGCAAGAATCAGCTGGGTTCTCACAGATCCTTATACCAATTCTTTCCAGCAATTGGCTCTAATTGATCCTAACTCTAAACTCGGCGGAATTAGAATCAGCTTAACCCAATTGGGGAGCAACTACCCAGTAACCACATAAGCACCACAAAATTCAGTCAATGTGCCATTTTGCCAGGATTGCCATATCCATACAAATATCGCTAAATAATTGGAGGATTGCATCTGGTTAAGAATCAACAGTCTGGTGAAAGATTTTGGGGGCGTTGCACAACTCTTGAGGCATTTGGGTGGTTTGGTAAAGGCCCTGGGCCATAATCACGGAGCATTTCTCCAGCTCATAATATCCCTTCAATCTGCTAATGGACAGAAATTTAGATAATTAGGCCAAAAGTATTGTGCGCCGCATAAACGGTTTATTCAAGGACAATGCATGGTAATGGATAAAAAATCTTATTAATACCATCATCTAGCTTCCTATAGTTGATCATTACTCAATTAAACATATTTTTTATAATCAATACTGGGAAGGCTCAAGGACTCTTGGAGGGCAATGACATTCAAGTTACACAAGCTGATTTCATTTTTTGACAACTTTCTTGGCCACATTTGAGCATAAAATGAGCCACAAGCTAATAGGCATATGTTTATCTATAGTGCTGTAGTTTAACATGCCATGTGCACAAAATAAAACAAAGTCGTCTTTAGCAAAGATAAACTATACTTTCTCAAGAAAGGGCCAGCGTTTTGTCTTTTTTGTCTTTAGTCAAATTAAAGCGGTGTTCCTGAGGTATCAGGGAGCACACAGAATGGAATTTGTTGTTGACAAACCAAGTTCATCCAGATTACCAAAATCATGGATACTTTACACTTCATTGACTGGTATAATATGAAAAAATAACAAATTAATGTCACTTGGTTTTTTATAGGGTAAGAATTCAATTTGGCTAAAAGCACCTGGCTTTCACCCTGGTTGTGGAATAAACCTAGGCGCGGTAACAAGTTAAGTTCAAGAAGCAGAATAGTGTGGATATCTTGCTTTATAATCTATGAGGAATTATCATATTTAATTTAGTTCCCATTATAATCTGATGACCCACTGGTATTGTTATATGACAATTATCCTTTAGCGGAATGCCCTTTTCTTATTTGGTTGGAAAATCGCCTGGTTTGGCCATGAATCCTCAAATTGCCAATTGCAAAATAACATCATGAAGAGAATTTAACAAACCCCTGATTCCAAGGCGCAGGGTCCTTTTCTTCCAACTGTAATATTTCAGGAATTTTTGTCTTATTTCTAAAGTCTATTTATAAAATAAACTTTTCACTTATTGTTCTTAACAAATGATGGTTTGACAGTAAAGTCATTATTTTCATTATGTAACACAATAGAAAAAGCTGATACTACTATTAAGTTGATTCTCAGCGGCAGTGCACCATAAGCTCTTTGAAATTTTGTCTTTAGAGGCACCATGGTACCATATACTTTTTAATGTTCTATGTCCAACGTAAGGCTAAGCTCATTTAGTTTAGTGTAACAATATTATTTGGGGTACCAAGATCTACATTAGCTCTTACTTTAAGCTTGCTTACTGTAAGATTGATGTAGTTATACTCAGAAATATCTTTAGAAGATTTTATTGCGTTTTGAAATCTTAAAGTCATCTTGACTAAATAAGTCTTAAAGATCATTACATGATGAAGACTTATTTAATTCAGTGCTCCAATAGGTATTGTCACTCGGGTATGTCCAACTTAATTTTTTTCCTAAGGTGACCAGAAGCTCTTTTTGTTCCATTTGCTGAACATAAAGCTTTAACACTACTTTCTGCGCCAATTCAGCCTTACGTTCTTTCTGGAAGTGGGTAGTCACAACTACCATTTAATTGGCTATAACTTGATTTAACGCAGGAGGAAGGGCGACATTGACATACAATTCTTAGTGGAAGGTTTCTCTGTGTTTTCTCTAAGACTGGACCTTTTGAGGTGGAAAATAAATAAAAACCTTGTTCTACTCTTTACCAAATTTTCTTAATTTTATTTTTAAATTTGGTTCAAAGCATGATTTTTGACATTGAAAAAAGAACAGTTCAACGTTATGCAAAATTTCCTAGACTTCTTTAAAAGTGACAAGTGATCTGACTAACATCAAGTCTATTGTAACAAAGTTTGTAAGGCCACTTTGAACTCTTTATTTGAAGTAGTTGTCCTTATTGCATAATCTGTGAGGTTCATGATAGCTTTTGTTGGGCGCCTCAAAGTTGGCGCGCATTATAGGAGATAGTTTGCCATCTTCTAAATACTATATATTTATCATAAGGATCTGATAACAAAACCCAGTACAATTACTAATAGGGCTTGTAGGCATGACAAAGGGCGATCTGGGTTCTTAATTTATTTATAAAATGGTACCCAGATATCATTTACTCCTCAATATAGAATTAGTCATGAAAAAATGCCACTAGTCAACCTTTTTTTAAGGAGACGTAAAGGAAACATTTTTCTGGATGGTCATTCTTTTCTCAACACTTAACTCTTAATATTGAGGTCCTTTGCATTAAGGTAATTCACTCCAACCTCCATAATTGGAATAACTAATTTATATCTTATAGAGTCTAGGTAGTTCATAAACGTCACCAGCTTAGCTTTCATGGAGGCAACATCCATATCAATGTCAGATAGGCCAAAAAGGTTGTTCACTTATCATTTTAATAAATCCTAGATAAGTTAGTAGATTTATGTGAGATTGGCCATAATGGTTACAGGCCAAAGGCCCACGTTGATTCTATATGACTTTATGTGATACAAAAATGTGGAGTGGTAGCAAAAAAATTTGATCCAACAGAGTAGTAAAAGTGATAGTTTTTTAATACCACAAGTGGAGGTGGCAGAAGTATTGAAAATTAATTTGCACTGAGTTTTACAGCTAATATGTGTTGAAAGCCTTTGGGAAGGATTTTCTAGGAAACTAAATGGTTTAAAACTCCTTTAGCTGTAATGATGTGAGAAAGTGGGTTGATATGCACAAGAAGCGCCTCATTACCCTCAGTGTCAGTCTCAGTTGGAATGATATCCATTTATTAATGAAATATATGAGGACTGTTCGATTATATGACCCTGAAACCTTACAAAGATCATTCAAATCTCACTGGTGCTTATAATTATACTTGAAATACAGTGTCTTTCCGCCTGTACTTTGTCAACCTGAAGATTTTTACTTGTTAAAAATCAGGAGCTCTGCTTTAAAGGCACAATTTTCGCTAATCAATGACCTTGATTTTTGGTCTAATTTTTTATTTGGAAATGCAGGTTACCACTCCTTTTAGAAAATCGATACCAGAGCTAAATGTAAGGCCTGCAACGCCTGCTATCAAGATGGATGGGCCATGCACTATTTTTAATCCAAAAAGGGCAAAAACCCAAATGCCCTACCTCTCACTCAGAATTCAACTTATGTAATACCCTGGATGAGAGATGGCTAGTTGCTGCACTTCCCTGATTGCCATGTCTTCTGACAACCTTTTCCCCAGCCCAAACCCATCCTAGTCTCAGAATCTGCAGCTTTTTACTCATAAAAAACTCAAACAACTCTGTGCATAATTAGGAAATTTTAGAAAACCCTACATCATGGTCTCTTTTTTAAATCAGCGCTTAGGCTTGACGCCCAACTGAACAGGTTATTAACTTTATATATAGTAAATAAACCTTTATGAAGACAATAACCTCAAATATGATGATAAACAATTTAGCGTCCAAGTTGTCTTTTTTTCATTACTTTTAACAAGCTAGGTAAAAAAGAAAAGATCTTATTTTTCATTCTCACATGCTAATTTACATTTAGAGTAAAAAGCAGTGCATATTTATCCTAGGAAATGGTAGAAATCATTGGTTTTGAATTAATGGAGACAAAAACCCAGAACAAATGTATATAATGCTGGCATGGGGGAGGAGGTAATTATAACAATAGGAAAGGGATTCAATTTATGGTACTGTAAAGCCTTTTTATTACTAGTGGTAACTGCTGTGAATCCTTTTAAATTAATAATAAGTGATTCTAGGAATATTGCGTGTGGAGTGGTAAGGTATCAAACCTCCTTAGATATCCTCAGTGGCCCAGAGCAACTGATAGTAATTTAATCCTATTGATTAATAGCTATATATATATACGTGAGCGCAGATGCAAGGAATTCCGCCATAACTTAATCTAAGTAGATTGACACTGGCATCAAGGCAATCTATTGTAAATATTTAACAGATTGCTATTAGTTTCAAGATAAGAGATTAAAAAAATTGTCTAGATAAAGACCTAGATAAAATAGAATAATAGATAATAAAAAATGTAATAGTTGGTCAGACCAATTCAAGAAGTCTCATCCACAATCTCCAAAAGGTAGCTCTATCAGGAAACATCTTGAATGTAAAAAATTAGACAACTGGGACAACATAAGGTAAAATAACTTTATCTAAGAAGTAAAATTACTGAAAAAGTCAAAAAAAGAAAGGTTAAAAAATGTGATCAAACCCATCAACAAAACTTGAAACTTTCAAGATGAATTAATATTTATAGAACTTATCAACTGTTGGGATTTTGATATGCCCACATTACAGCTTAATCGATTATAATACATCTGCTTGTCCACTAGGGGATTCATCAAGCTAGTGGATGTGGGTGTTATCAAATTATATATGACAACTATTGATCAGAGTATTATCCTAAACAAATATATTGCAATTTTCTAGCTTTTTATCTGCTTGATTATTAATTCTGTCGGGGGTTATCCTTGACAACAAACAAGTAATTGAGTTGTCAATTTAAACATATATATATGAGGTTGGTCAATCTTGCAAAAAATATACCACACCAAAACTTTTTCTAGCCAGTACAGGTTTTTAACTCAAAACCTGCACTAGGGTGGAAGCAGTCTTAACTGGCAGGCTAACCAACCTTGCTGTCAATTTTATTATTGATAATTTAATTAGCTTGTAGGAGTCAATTGGGTTTAGTCATTAATAGACTAAGGGGTTTATGAGTTGCAGGCGTATATAGACACTTGTGATATTGAAACTTGTTAGTTAACCTTTTAGGGATTGCAATTTGATGTTTATGGGTAAGAGTACCATTACCTAAGCAGTTTTTTCACTTGATAAGGATAACTTAATGAGGGTTGAGTATAGGCGTTGGGACATGTTCTTCATTTTTAACCCAGAAGAGTTCGCACTGAGGTTAATAGGAGAATCTGCTTGAAACCTAATGAGGATTATTATCTTTTTTGCGACCCTGGAGGGTTAATTCATTGGCAACGGCTGCCGTTACCAATTGAGGCGCCAACAGATGAGTTTGGAGCCAAATTACCTTATGAAATTACCTTAGGTTTTTATTCTAACTAAAGCAGATAATAAATGATCTATAGATAGGAGACTTATTCAGTTCTCGCCTAGTCTGGGGGAATTCAGGCATTAAGGAATTAATCAGCAAGGTTAACCAAGATCCTTTTATGAAAGGTAGCCATGAAAGACATCAATTTATGTCTCCAGTACGTTGAAGTGAGTAAAAACATTAATTAGATGTAGGAAGGTACCTTATTGAGGTTGAAATAAGTTATGAAAATGACTGGCGGCTAACTGTTGCCAAATATTAGCACTTCTTTATTTTTTGCATCAGATCATCCTGTTATTGTAGAGATGTACCTGATTGAGGGGGAATCAGTTATAGAGATGATGACTGGCTAACTGTTTTCACACATTGTCACTTCTATGGTCTACAATGAGCCACGCTAAATTGTATCCCTACATATTTTATCACTTTCTGTTTTAAAATAAAAGATAAATGCTCAAATACTTTAAACTATGGACTGTTTTCTCGTGAGACTAGAGCTGGAAGGTCAATAGATCATTTGTCTACCTTATTGTTATCTCCAAAAACTTTGTGTGACAAGAAGGAAGAAGAACATCTGAACCTAAGTTTAGGTTAAGTTCCTCTGAAGAAAGAAGAACCTCTGAACTTAATCCTAGGTTATGTTGTACAGAAGAGGGAAAATTTTCCTATCAATATTATAAACCATTAAAGATTAGTACAAGCACCCTTGTAGCGTTGGACCTAATAACCATTTTGGCCAAAGGAAGTACAACTAGAGTAATAGTCTTCATACTTTTACATCCCAATCCAATTTAATATCTAATAAAAACAACGCATATACAAGAAACCTGTTCAGTTAAACAAGGGAGCTGATGAGAGCTACTATTTAAAAAATAGTAAACAGCTCCCAAAAGCTTAACATTAACACAGACCAATAATAGTGCTTTGAACTTGGCTGATGTTGCCACTCTGAAGAATCAATTGAGTCAATAATACAAATTACTATCAACTTTAAAGCGGCATCTGAGCCCAATGTTTACAGTTTATTAATCCCCCTCCTTAGAATAATTTAGAACTCATAACTATCATGGAATCTGCTGATTAAAAAAAGACTGAGCTTCCATTCTGGGTGTGTAACAACCCAGTGGAAAGCCCAGAATGCCAAGGGCATAGAAGTTCTGAGCATTTGTAGGAGGGATATCTTATTATTCTGATGAGGGAAATAGAAGTTAAATAACATACCAAAGGCCTCATAACAAACCAAATGGCTGCAATGGGGGCAACTGCCTATCTTGCTGGGACATCCCCAATGGTGGGAGAGGCAAGAAGGACAACCAATCCTCATGGTTTTGCAGTTGTTGACCTTTGGCTTCCTTTTCCCACCCATTTTGCACTGGTTTATCATGGAAAAGTTTTATAAATCATAAAATTTTTAAAATTTTCAAAATAATGATTGCCTTTGCAAATAGAATCAAAATTAATTTTCTCCAACTATTGGGAGGCTTGGGCCTCGTCTTGCATCCATTGGGGGGTTTGGGTTGGATAGAAAGGTCAGGTACATCGCCAGTGCGGCAGATTGATTTTTTATATTGATTTGGGCCAGATTGGCCCTCAGCGGAATGGCCTGGATGGTTTGTTGCCTGGTTCCCACCTCATGGTTGTGTGGATGGAGAGTCCTTACCTCCAAATGAAGAATTTCAATTAGTGGAGACAGCCTCACTCCACCCGAATTGCGCCATATTACTAGCAGATCAGCAAGGCAGATTAAGCTGAAACACTCCTATTATTTCACGGAGTGTAAGGTGGACCTAAATCTGGTTCACCGGGTGCCAAATGGATACCAGGTCATTGGAAAGAGTTCAGTGGATCTGAGAACTCTCCCAAAGCAGTGGATTGAGGTCATAGGCTGGCGGCAAGTTCCTGGATCATGATCACCAATTTGTGGTCCACTGGATTGATGTCTTGGAGGGTTCACTCGATGACCATCAGCCCTAGGATGCAGAATGCTGAGTAATTCACTGGGTTAAGTAAAAGTATCATGGAAAAAGTGGTAGAGCTCACAGAGTGGGTTTTGGAGGGAGAAGTTTTATTAGAATTCAAAAGTGAAAATGAACTGACAACTGCTCCTTACAGAAGCAGTTGCCTTATATATGTGAAGTGGGGAAAGGGGAGCCATTAGTACATTTTTCTTAGGCAGCTATAGCTGATGTACTCATGGGTACTCAGCCTGGGTTAGTGGCTTCGTCATCCAGCTTATGAAAAGGTCTTAATGCTCTGGCAACATAAGCATAGGATTCGCCATGGAAGGACCCTCACCAATCCAAACATAAGCATATTGACTCAGATTGAAGGGGCGGCCAAATTGGGTTCCACCAGTGTCAATTCTGATGAATTTTTAAAAAATTTATCAAAATTTCCTGACAACGATTTTTTGACTTGGATTGGCTTTCCTAATTCCGGAATTTTGGATTCTGGGTCCCAGACCCAGTAGTCTGACTCAGGAGCCCTTTCCTGAGTTTGAGGTTTATTTCTTCTTACCCAAGAACGTAAAGGATGCAGAGTGGGTCTCAGAGGGAGCGGAAGATACTGTTGAAGGCTCCTGGCCTGTATTACTCTCATTGCAGACCTTTTTTATCCTTTCAATCAGAGCAGAATCAGTCAAATGGGGAGCTGTGGTGGGTATTTTGGTTCCAATGCAGTGACCCAACGTTCATCCACTACATGGATTAAGTCCCCCAGTGGAGCCAAAGGCTCCACTGGGGCATTAGGTCCCTTCTTCTTCCTAAAAGGGATCTTTTCCCGATCAAACCTAAGAGGTTGGGTCTCTAGACTTACATTATACTCTCCTTTTTGAACGGGAAGCATTCCTCCTCCTGGCACGTGGACCAGGGCATAGTTCTTATGTCTAGTAGGGAGTTTGATGGCCAAAATCATAGCAATTTCTTGGGTGAATAGGGGGCTTCAGTATATGACTCGAGGAACTCAGCTACTAACTCTATCAATGCTCACAATCCTTTGCATTTACCCAACTATTTTCATAGGCTGGGTAGCCTTTCCATGCAACCAGATAATGGACTGACCTTCTAGATTTCTTTGAGGCCAGTATTGCCTTCACTTCGGCCTCTTGAGAGTCCCCTATGATAATAGGCTCGGGGTAAAAGGAAGCTCTCTTATAAAGGAGGATAATTGAGAGATGTGGAAAACATTGTGTTGTTTCTAATGGTCAGGAATCTTTATGCGGTATGAACCATTACCCAAATTCTTCTCTACTTCAAAGGGACCAGAGCGCTTGCTAGCCAGCTTCCTGGAGGAAACCTTCATATTCAGGTGGCGGATTTCAAGCATAACAAGTGAGCCTTCATAGATGTCATGTCCAGGAAGTTGTTTCCTATCTGCAAACTTCTTAAAATTTTCAATAGCTTTTGATAAGTGTTCTTAAACAAGCTTTTGAGTATCTTGGATCTTGGTAATCTGATCCTCTGCTGCGGATACTGCTGAGTTAAAGCGTGCTCCAATATGGAAAGATGGGTTGCAACCCAGTGTTGCTTCAAAGTGGGAGAATCCAGTGGAAGAGCGGGAGGCATTGATGTAGGAAAATTGCGCTAAAGGGAGGTCTGTGGCCTAACTGATTTGGGTGGCTGAGGAGTAACAACGTAGATATTGTTCTAGCACTTGATTAACTCTCCTGGTTTGTACATCCAATTATAGTGATATTCTGTTGAACGGCAGGCTTTGATGTTAAGAAGTCCCAGCAAGGCATCCCAAAACCTGGCTGTGAACTGTGGTCCCGGTCACTTACAATTTTCGTTGGGAGACCAAACATGGAGAAGGCATGGGTGGCAAAAAGTGCTGCAGTATCTGCCGCTGTTATGGTAGCGTTGCATGGAATAAATAACGCAAATTTGGTGAAACTATCCAAAACCACCATTATGGCATCAAACCCCTGGACAAGGGAAGTTCCACAATGAAGTCTACTGAGACTAACGTCCAGGGACCCTCAGCTTGTTGCAAAGGGTAGAGAAGACCCTTTTTCCTGTGAGGTCTGATTTAAAGCGAAAACAGGTAACACAGCTTGATACCCAGGCTGGGATGTTCTTGGAGAGCCTGGGACAATTGTAGATTCTTTTAACTAACTTGGCATATTTCTTTGAACTAGGATGACCTACTTTTGGTGTGGTGTGATGCTCTTTAAAAACCTGCATGCGCAGGGTAGGTGGAACCCAAATCCTATCCTAAAAGAATATTATCCCATCCTTTAAATGATACAGGGAAGTTTGCGCAGCTTAGTCACCGTGTCATTTGCCACTTCAATTCCCTCTGGGCAACATAGTTGACCTGCTAAAACGAGTTCGCACAGGGGGGTTTCTGGAGATAAATTGACATATGATACCATGACAGGGGCGAGGGAGAGGATCATGATGAAAGGCACCACTGTAATGATCTAAGAAGGCCCTCCTCTGGGCCTAAAGCCAAAACAAGGTTGCAACTCAACATATCCGGCAGCACATTTAGGGCCATTTTATGAACTCATACTTGAAATTAAAGCTGCAAAGATCCCTGTATGTGCGTGCTTGACGGTGAGCCAGATTTTGGGGTTTTCAATAGTACAATAAGGACTTGTGGTCAGTGCGTACTGTGACTTCATGCTTTGCTTCTTGAAGAAGATATCTTTAATGAGTTAGCGACCATGCCACCGTAGCCAACTCTTTATCATATATAGCCCATGCTTGTTCAGTGAGATGAACTTCCTTGAGAAGTTTGCCACTGGATGCTCCCTCCTTCATGCTCATGCAATAGTAGCGCTCCCACTAAAACTTGAAGCTTGCATGCCACCATAAATGGCTTGGATCTGTCAGCGTGCCGCAGGATTGGAGCTGATAGAAAGACCGTTATAATTGCCTCAAAGGTCTGTTGACACTCCTATGTCCATTGAAAGGGACATTCTTCCCTGTCAGTGGGTGGAGGGGTGATGCCAGCTTGGCGAGCGCAGGAGAAAACTTCTTTAGGAACGTCACAGTGTCCAGGAAACTTATTAGTTGTTTTTGGGTTGGGGTTAGCCAGGACTGAATAGTCTCCAGCTTACGAGGGGAACTGCATAGCCATCTAAAGGACCAGGTTCCCTAAGAGTGTAACTTCTTCTCGAAAGAATTCTCATTTGGATGGCTTGACAAAAAGCCCTGCCTTGAGAAGGGCAGCCATTACAGCCTCGAAATCCTTGGCGTGCTGTTCATGGTTTGGGGAGTGGATTAGGATATCATCAATATAAGCGACAGCACAGGTAAATATTAGGTCCCCCGGGACATCATCAATCAACTGTTGGAAAGTTGCTGGTGCGTTCTTCAGTTCAAATGGCATCACCTTTGTACTGGAAAATCCCACGCCTTGTTCTGAAGGCTGTGAGCCACTCTTGACCCTCCTTGACCCTCACCTGGTTAAAGGCATTGACAAAGCCAACTTGGAAAAAATTTGGGATTTGGCAATGGCCTGTGCAATGGTTTGTTCCAAGAGGAGGGGTATGGGTCTGGAACCGTCACATTGTTAACATGGCCATGTCCACACATGGGCGTAGGGTTCCATCCGCCTTCTGGGCAAAAGTAACAGGTGAGGCAATTGGGGAAGTGTTATAATTTTGGATGGTATTGTTAGGATCTGTCAGGTTATTTGCACAGGTCGAACCCACTGAGCAACAGAAAGACGATGTGGGGATTATCAGTCCTTCAGACACACTTAAAAATATACTTAAAAATGGTAGCAATTGCCCCAAACGATTCTTTATTTATTTTTTATAAATACAGCTACCTTTTACTGTCATATCTCTTCTACACTAAAAACAACTTCCTCTCTCTTTACCCATCTTGATTATATACAGCAGCTTCAGGCGATACTGCTTCTCATGGCTTGGGCTATTCTATTCCGCTGATTCTCCTCAAATTTAGCTTGTTATTCTCTAATTCTCTTTCACCATAATTGTAGGCGATTTACTTCATATGTGTCAAATGTCGACAAAACCTTATTACCTTGTAGCTTTATTTAGAGGCAATCCAATAAAATTATTACATCTAATAAAACCCATTATATCCCAATATCGCCTCAACTCAAGGCACTCAAATAATCTAACTGATACTATGTTTGGTAGATTCCTCCCTGCTGTCCCACGAATATTGTCCATTTATATCAGAATCATGACATTACCCCTCCTTGACTGGATGATAAGATCCTATTGTTTGTAAATTCAGAGAAACTTTGCATGTACTCAGTTGATGATCCAACCACTTGCGGGATCCTTGATGGTATATGCATCAACCCGTTTTCTCTATAACTTAAAACAGACCAGTCCAAATACTGGCCAGCTTGTGCTTCCGCTCAAATCCATGTCAGTCATGGAAGAGAACCATATGGCCTTCCTTGAATGGCGCTAGCCCACTATGACATTCCTGAGCAGCGGCCTGATTTCTGATCTTCTTGACTAAGCTGAAGGAATTTGCTTTGGTTTGCAGTTTAATCAGAATGTTTGCGAGGTTAGTCAAATAGCAGTGGGGTTCCAGCCCACCGGTGTCTTCTACACATGAATAAAGCAACGCTGGAAGAGCCGGATGCCAGCTGTATAGTTTTTGAAAGGGTTTCTTCCCCTTGGCGGAATGGTAACTTATGTTATAGGCGAAAACGGCAGTGGAAAGGAGAGATCCCCAATTGGAAGGTTGATCCGTTACTAATTTTTGTAGTATGTTCACCAGAGTTCCATTCACCTTTTTGACTATTCCGTTGGACTTGGGGTGGTATGAGGCATCAGAACCCCACAGATTCCCATATGCTTGTTCAGTTTGGGGAGGATGTGCGAGGTGAAGTTGTTTCCATTATCAGTGAGAATAAACTGAGGGCAGCCATGCCGCTAAATAATGAATTTCATCACAAACCTGACCACAGTAACTGCTCCCAAGTCTCATATTGCCCTCGCTTCAACCCACCATGTCAAGTGGTCAATAGCCACAAGAATGTACTTATAACGGCAGGCTCCAGTTGGCAAGGGGCCAATGACATTGAGAGAAGCCGTGTGCCAAATAAAATGTGGCTTGACTAACTAATATGATGTCATATGGCAAAAGAGGCTACTCCACTTGGCACTAATGGCAACATGAAATAGTTTTGAGCACATTGAAGCTCATACTTTCCCAATAGTACCAGGGCCATAACAACTCCATAGTCTTACGCAATCCACCATGTCCAACTGCCTTGTGTGCGCTCATAATGATTCCCAGTCATGCTGAGAGATGCGGTAAATCCACCATAGAATCGCCAATCCATTTTTACAGTTCCCCATTCCATTGGAAAGTATTTTTTCATATCTCATTACACTTTGATTACTTGAGCAGTTCGTTGTCATATTTTCAGCTGAGTATCATATCATACATCACGTCGCTGAGGTCCACTGTCACAGCAATAGTCAGTAACTGAGATAAAAGTCAGCGTTCAGATGCTTTACACCTGACCAATGGAGAATCTTGAAATCATAAGCCTGCAAATTAAGAGCCCATCGAGCCAAACGGCTTTCAGGTTTTTTAAGGTTCTGCAACCAGCGTAATGATGCATGATCCGTTATGAAATTAAACTTTACCCCATGTAGATAGACTTATAATTGCTTATATGTGTAGATCACTGCTAAGCACTCCCGCTTGGTCACAGTATAGTTATGCTCGTGACAGTTCAGACTTTGACTACAGTATATTATCAGATGTTCCTCTCCCTCGTCATCTTTCTGAGAAAGTACACTTCCAACAGCGGAGAGGGACACATCTAAATTTATTGCGTGGAAAGCTGACCATGGGACGGACACTTCCAAATATGACTCAGGACAGATAAACTTAGTACCGGGGAGGCACCCCAGAGAAGCGATGCTATCTCTTGTTGCCAGCGGGAACGCCACTTATGGGGAGGGGAGGGAACGTGTGAAGGGGCCGTAGCCACTATTGAGCACGTGTGGAGGAAGGGGTCTGATTTGATGAACCAAACTGGGAACCAGGAGGAGACCAGCTGTCGGCGACGCAGTGGGAGGTCTCCAAACATCCACACTTGAAAGTGGTCTGCCAAATGAGACCGGAATCTGTGGACAGTTTCTGGGAGGGTGGGGGTGGAGCCTGCGATGGCATCTAAGACAATCGTGTGGATGGTCTACATGGCGATTGCAACCACCAGAGCACGGAGGGAGGGTGGAAGGGAGGAGGCCATTGATAGAGCAAACATATCTCTTGACAGACTGAAGGGATGCGTTTGATCCTGGCCCAGCAGACGTTGAACTTCGCGCCATATCAGTTTAGAGGTGGGGCACTTCTCCAGGCGGTGGAACAGCGTTCCATACTGGCCGCACATGACACAGGATGATTGTAAAGCGTTAGAGCGCTCAGCTGTACAATACACCCGCCTCAGGCACTGCCACACATGGGAGCGGACTTAAGGCTGCAACAGAGGGTGATGTACATATTTCCAGATTGTTTTTTGGGTCTCAATGGAATAAGGGATGTCCATCATGTCCAGGTAGTCCACCCTGGATAGGACATGGGGCCAAATGGGGATCACGCCATCATGGATGGGTAGCCCCTGTACCTCTTGTGTGAACTGAGGAGAGGGGCGGCCTCTTTGGGTTGTATGTCCACTAATACGAATTCTCCATTCTGCGCTCCGCATGGAGAGTATGATTCGTTTGTAGTGGGTTTTTGTCCTGTGAGGACCTGTGGCTGATGTATGTGATGCGAGGTAGGACATCAGGGAGTGGGGGTTTGATGGATTGTTGAGGCCCAAGGCTCGGGAGAAGTTGGAGCGGGCTGCGCGGGACCAGTGTTGGGATGGGAGTGTGGGAGTGGTGACGGCCGCGATCCAGGTGCCCAGGATCTTGGCAGCATGGGCTTTGAAGTCAAGCAGGCCCATGCCACCATTATGATGAGGGCCAAACATGACCTCTAGCCGTACTGGTGGTGGGCGGCCTGGACAAAGCCATCCTTGCAGAAGGGCATACAAGGATTTGAAAAGGCTTGGGGAGAAGAGGATGGCGTGGGCTCCAAAACAGACTTTAGATAGGAGCATAGAGTTGACTAAAACAACCCTGCCAGTCAGGGAAGTAGGGTGGGCTCTGAGAGAGGCGATTCGCTTCGTCACGTTGTCCAGAATACGGCACTCCATTACTGCTGACATTTATCCACCTGCCTCCATCCACACGCCCAGATGGCGCACTGGTCCTATGGCAGGGCGTGGCACAAAGGGGAGCACCAGTGGAGTGGTGTGTGTTGAGTTAGTAAGGCTTGGACGTTCGCGAGCAGATGGGCCGGGTTGGGAACTAATTGCTGGGGCCCAGCAGTTCTGAAACCGACCAAGGAGGATGATTTCAGTTTTGGAGGCGTTCAGTGCCGCGTTGCTTACCCGGGAATAATCCTGGATGAGAGCTTCAAGAGCGCGTGCATCTTGATTATTAGACACCACAACCACACAATCATCTGTGAACGCCAATATTTTGACTGAGCTTGTCCTGGCACATGGACCCCAGTGAGTTGGGCATTCACATTTCGCAGTAGTGGGTCAAGGCTGAAGTTGTATAAGAGTGGGCTGAGGGGGTCCCCTTGTCGCAAGCCCCTTTGAGGGCGGACTACTTCCGTTAGGAAGCCAGGGCCACGCACTGCCATTGTTGCAGATTCCGTGAGCAGCATCACCCAGTTGATGAAGTGAGGGGGTAGCGGAATTGATGGAGGCAGGCCCTTAGGTATTCCCAGTTTACTCTATCATAGGCCTTTGTTGGTCCAAGAATACAAGTGTCCCCAGAGGCTGTGGACTGACATACATTAGCCACAGAGTGCACGTTATCCCAAATTGACCTTCTGGGGATGAAACCGAATTGTTCTGGGGAGATGGTGGCAGATGCTACAGTCCCTAATTAGTTAGCCATAATTTTTGTTAAAATTTTGGTGTCTGTGTTTGTTAGAGAAATGGGGCGCCAGTTGGCAAAGTCAAGCTTATCCCATTTCTTGAAGAGTGTGACAGTAAAGGCCTCATGTCCTCCTGGTAGGAGGCGCGTTTCCAACAGGCTTTGGTTAAGTGAGGCAAGCAGAAGTGGAGATATATATTTGAAATATTTTTTGTAGAACTCATATGGAATGCCATCTGGGCCTGGGCATTTTCAGTTTGGCGCACCACGAATGGCTGTCCATAATTCTTTCAGAGTAATTAAATTCATTATTTCTGGGTATCAGAAAATGGTGCAGATATGAGCTCAGTCGAGAAATTCCGCCACTTCAGCCAGCTGAATTGGTTTGGCTCGGTACAACTTGGAGTAATATTTTTGCATTTCGATTGCCACTTTGGCCAGTGTATCCATAATAGAATTATCCGATCTTTGCACCTGTGTGCAGGCCACACTCTGGCATGGTGCAAAATTTTTTTTAAAGAAATATGCGGTGCACTTTCACCTTTAGTGATGCATGTGGCCCTGTATTGGACACAAACTTGATGTTTGTGTTGCCTTTTGAGTGCGTTGAGGTGGGCGGCTGCCTCTGCCCACTTCTGGCCCCATGCAGGGCTGTATCCTGTAGCTGGAATGTTGGACTCCAAGTGTGCCAATTCTGCCATAGCATGCGAGATAACTGCTAATGTGGCTCATGAGCATCTGGAGGAGAGATGGCGAGAGTGGCGGATGGTGTCCTCTTTAAAAGTTGCCCATGTGGAAATGGGGTCCGTGCAAATGGTGCAACAAACTTTTTTGCCAAAGTTGCCTCTTCCACCCACGTGGAAAATCCTGGTGACGCGAGATCGGGGGGCGGATTTTGCACCAATGTGGGGCCTTAGCAACTATGACAGGTAGGTGGTATGTTATTGAGACCAGTCGGTGGTCAGAGAATTCCATTTTCGTTGTTGTGAAGTGGGAGATATGGGGTTGGAATTTCGCCGGCGTTAGAATAAGTTTGATGCGGGTCATGGACCTTAATTGGCCATTGTGGACATGGGGATGCATCATGTTTTTGAGCAGCAGGGCATGTTGCGGCAGCACATCCATTAACCCAAGGGTGGCCTTTATAACGCGTAGTTCAACATGACCCTGTGGGGCATGGGGTGAGGGAGGCCATTGGTCCGTTGGTGAGGTTAGCCAACAGTTCATGTCGCTGACTAGGAAAGAATCAGGGGGTAGCGGGAGGGATTTGACTGATGAGAAAAATTCCTGACGCTCATGTGCACCGTTTGGAGCATAAATGTTGACGATTGCATGTGCTACGTCAGCCCATGAGAAGGTGACGATGAGCACTCAGCCATTTAGGAATGTTTCTGAGGATACAAATTTGAAAAAATTATTTTTCCAAATTAGCACCCCACAGTGCTTCAACCAAAAGGATAGGGATGGGAGGAGCATTGTTTTCCAAGTTTCCTCAGAACCTCATGGACAGTGGGACTCCTGGATGGCCAGGATATCCATGGGTAAATTGTGTTGTAAAAAACTCAGTTTCCTAGCCTGGGACGGGGAGGCCTTGAGTCCGGCGATATTCAACATCCCTAAAGTGAAGGTTTCCCCCATTGCACCTTAGGTGCGAGGGGGTGGGCCCCCAGGCCCACCAGCCTCTTCTAGGTCCCCACGGGCTTTCACAGCAGTGCGGGTGTTAGCAGCAACGCTATCAGAGTTTTTGTTGATTTTTGCAGAAAGAGTCGCATTGGCTTTGGCCTTCGCTTTTTGTTTTCCTGATGTCGGACAAATTTTTTGCAGTGCGGATGAGTTCGGTGCACCGTTGAGTGGGTCAAAAAAAAATTTTCAGTTGGGATAGGTCCCAAGTCAGTTTCAACCAGAGCTAGGTTGTAAAGATTGGGTGAGATTGAGTCTCCCATCGGATCCTCAGATTGAGTGGCCCACTTGGCATGAGCTTCCCAATCTGATTGGTTGGTGGACTCTTGAGTTGCTTCCGCCATGGAGGTTTCCATGTCCTCCTGGCATTGTGAGTGTGGGATAGCAGTGGTAGCCTTGGCCGTTTCCTTGGCTGCGGCCCTATGGGCCTGCTTAGCCTTCTTCCATTCTTGTGGAGAGATAGGCTTTACCAATAGGTAGCAGCCTTGTGCTCCCCACGGGAAAGCATCCTTGGTGCTTGCGGTTAGTTTGTAGTGCGCCTCTCTGTTGGCCATGGCCACCAAGGGGTGCTCTTGGAATGTGACGCCCTCCTTGATGGGGCATGCATGCGCCTTGTGGCTGAACGCATCACAGTGGGTGAAAATGGGGGGCGCGCTGTCCACGGTCACCCAGAATGGGTGGGTGGTATTCCCTGTGATATCAATAAAAGTGGAGTGTGGGATCTGGGTTAGGTCCTTCGCGATCTCCTCAGTTGAGGTCAGAACTGTGATGGCTTTACCAGTTCACAGGTGTGGCATCAGTGTGAAGCGTTGCATTTCAAAAGATTGTATTTCGCCATATATGGTGAGACCATCTTTCAGGTGTTGTTCCAAAATGTCACGTTTTACCATAGTAGGCAAAAAGTCAAACGTGAGGAAAATTTGGTTTGATTTTGTCCATCTGGTGCGTTTAGTTTTGATGACCCATTGCCCTTTGGGGAGGTCGATCACTACGCGCACCGCTGCAGCCTCATCTGCTGCTTTTTTGCTCTCAAAACCTAGGTCCAGCCAACCGTGTGACATGGAGTGAGGTGCAACGTACACCACGGTCAGGAAAATTTTGTGTACATCTTCACAAAATTTTTCCCATAAGGCTATTTTTTGGATGTCCAGATACACGCAGACTCTGAATTCCACCAACGAAAGTAGTTGGGAGTGTGGCATGTTGATATACTGGTTGCATCGTGCTTGCCATGCAAGTATCTCCAGGGAAATTGTAACTGCCAGTTTTTTAAGATTTTTGTCAATTCCGCCAGATTCTTTGGGGCGTGTTTGAACGTTGGAGGCCGCGGGCCTTCCACTGCTCCGCTTACCTTGCTTGCCCAACTGCTCCCTGACATGGGCGCAGACTAATCTCCTCTGTGAGATTATCAAACTAGATTCTGTCTTGAATTGAATAGGTTGCAAAAGTGTTTGCAACGAGAGAGAAAAGTGAGAAAAGCCGGAGAGGGACACATCTATCTGAACAATAAACTACCAATCAAAGTTCAGATATCATAAACACTGGTGCGCTGATCAACGCCATATGGAGTGTATCAAAAGTGGATTGATGACGTTCTGTCCATCAAAACACAGCGTCCTTTTTTAACAACTCAAATATCAGCCCCTGAATACAGCTAAAATTAGGGATAAAGCGCTGGTATTAACTGACCATTCCTTAAATACCTGTATGCACGCTAACTATTAGGAGTAGTCATTTTGCTGATGGCTTCCACCTTAGCTGGCTGTGGTTTATAGCCCTTTGGAGTCTACTACAAACCTCAGGTATTCCAGCTGATCTTTAATGAAGTTACATTTTTGAGGTTTAATTTTAATGTTCGCCTCAGCTAGCTGGTAGAATACTGCTTCAAAGTTGAGACGTTCCAAAAAGGTTCGAGAGAAAACATTAATATTGTCAAGGTATACAAGGACACATGACAGTTTCAGGTCACCAAGAATAGTGTCCATGGCTCGCTGAAATTTAGCTGGGGCGTTTCACAGCCCTTGAGGCATCCGCTTTGGTTAAAAAAGGCCTTTAGAGGTGATTACAGTGCATTTTTCCTGTTCCGCCAGGGGTAACTTGATTTTCCAGTAGCCTGATATCAAGTCCATCATAGAAAAGTAATGGGCTCACCCTAATTGGTCCAGAGCATTGTCAATTCTTGGTAAGGGATACAAATCCTTTTTTGTAAAACTGTTGAGCTTCTGGTAGTCCATTACTACACGGTTGTGCCATCCTTCTTTTTTACAATTAGAACAGGTGAAGCTCACAGGCTTTTGGATGGTTCGAGCATCCCTGCTCTAACAACTTGTCAATTTCCTCAGTAACAACGTCTTCAACTGCCCATGACTGGCAGATCATCTGAGACCTTTTAGGAGGATGATCTCCTGTGTCTAATCGATGGACCACCTCCAAGCACACACTAAATCATGATTGTCAACAGCTAAAATTCCCTTATACTTCTGAAATAAGAGTATTTCTTGGTCTTTTTGTTCTTCCAATAATCCAGTTAAATTACTCCGCAGTACCACTGTTAGTACATTGACATGTGTCTTGGCCGGTAGGCCAAATTCATCCAATGACCCAAAATCATGAACCTGACGGACCTCATCTATTGGAATCAGATGTAAATATGCTACAATTTGGTGGCGGATTTGCATTGGTTCTCTCTGGTGGTTTGCTAAAAAAACCTTAATCTCCCCTTGTCCCAGAAGTATAATCCCTGGAGCCACATGCGCCTCAAACCGTGTTTGATGATAGAGCCCAATGACTTCCCCATATAAACCACTCAGCACTTCCACATCAGCTCAGTGTTCACTAAGACTTGATGGCCAGAAGGGATAGATAAGGGCCCTGCCGCTTGAAGAGGTATCCCTTGACATTCATATATCTTGAGAAGGGCCCGAGTCATGCACTTTAGTTGGTGGTAGCAAACTGGCCTCACCCCATCACTATAGGCAAGGTTGATATAGCTTATATGCACCAGATCCTTCAGTACTCCACTAGTGGTAAAGTAAATTGTGATCCGCTGACCCAAAATGGTGAGGGTCTCCTCCATCATATTAACAACAGCCTCAAAACGTCGCAGGAAAGCGGTCCTGATTAGAAAGTTGTAGTTCTCATTTGGCAACACAATTGCCGGGGCTATAATGACAATGGACCCAAAGCGCAGAGTAGCGCACTGTAAGCCCCCTCAGAGACAGTGCTTACTGCTCCAGCAGTTCCATAAACCATTTGATGGTCCACATCAGGTTTCAACGTCAACTTTGCCATTAATTTAGTGGACACTATGTTGACTAGAGCACAGGTATCTATTATAGTGCAAACTCTATTTTTCGTTACAAAAATATCACAGTATGTACTCTCAGAATAAGAAGAATATTGACTGTTTAATATGTGAACATTTATGGGCTCTCTTTTCCCAAGAAAACTCATTATCCCCTCACTAACTTAGGGGTATTCTTTGACAATGGCATCTACCAGAAGGGTGACGTTTACTCCTTTCAGAGTTGGCGCATCTGTGGCAGAATTAAGTTGGTCCGAGGAAGATTGATTAATCATTTGATAGGCATATTTCTTCAGTTGTTTGGGGAACTCTTCTTCTGCCGCCGCCTTGGCTTGAGCTCAGGTTACTACATTTACTCCCCCAACGGCTGCTGATATAAAAGTCCTTCATCATGAGAAGGGACTTTTGCAAGGTATACTACTATTGATTAAGAGACATTTTGAGTGGGTATCGCGGAGGTAGAGGGTCCTATCTCTACTCTGCTCCATCTTTTTCCTGATAGTATTGACCTTGGTGTACGTAGTTCACACAGCGGTTATGGCAGAATTTTTCCAAATGACCAGGGCAACCGCATTCATAGCAGTTAACCCCATAAGAGCCACGTCCTTAATTTCATAAGTGGGTCCAGACTGGAAAGTTTGGGGTCATTTTGTGTAACCAGCCCCAGGTCGGTAAGCTGATTGTTGATAGTTGGCATAGCTAGGTCCTGGTTGATAACTGGGTTGCTGACGGTTTTTGTGGCCAGCCCATTGTCACTGATTAAACTGTTGAGTAAATTTGGCCAAGGACAAGGTGCAGAGTTATAAAAAGGCCAATTACTATTAATCAGAGCTGGAGGCAGACGAGAGTATTCTCCTGAATATGATGGTGAAGTAGCAGTGGTAGTCTTCTATTCCATATTTGGCGGCAGAAAGTTAGGGGATACATGACACAAAAACTGTATAATCTTGAGCAGAGGTACGTCATCATCCAGAAGCGGCAAAATAACATTATGAAGTTCATGATATGGCTTTACTGCGGAGGACATGGCAATGCACATGTTGGCTTCCGCTAAGTACCCAGCTCCAATAAGTACATGGGCTTCTATTGTGAATCAATCAGCAAACTCTAGGAGAGCTTCATATCAACAGAATTCAATTATTAAGAATTCTGCTTTTCGCTGTGACATCTTTTAAGTACCCCTAAACAGGAGAAGTATAGTATCCTTTACATCCTTATAGGTGACAGAACTACTTGGGAGGTAACAGGTGACCTGATCGGCACTTCCTACATCCAAGGCAGATATTAACAACTTAGTCTTCCATCTATCATAGTCTCCTTCCGCCGCAAATACAAACCATTTGAAGAACCCATGAATGTTCACGTTGCAGTCAAATGGAGGTAATCTTTCAATATTAACCTCCTCATCCCATTCACAGGGTTTCAGGCCATACTGAGGAATGGATCAAGATCTAAAAAGAGATTTCTCGATGAGTAGCTGGATTAGCATAAAATGAGATGTCCACCGCTTCAGGGGTAGCATGACCTTCTGCTGTGGGCGGTACCACCATTACTTGAGGAAGTGTCATCTGACTCATATTTGTATCTGGTACTACCATCCTGGGTGTAGTAGGTCCAACTAGCGTCATATTCATTCTCATATGAAGCCCCTCTTGATGGTCATCATTGTCCCAGCAAGAAGACTGAGAGGTATTGGTCAATCTTCATTCTGCACACTGCAGCCATTCAGTAGTATCATTCAATTGTTTGGCGAGTTCTTTGTTTTGCTGTCCCAAGATTTGCATTTGACTAAATGTACTATCAAACTGGTGCATGACAGCATCTCGTTCCTGAAGAAGTTCATCTTAATTTTTGAGTACCGCATCTAAGGTAACTTTGAGTTCCTCATATCCAGTAGGTGCGGTGTTCCGTGAAGATTCCCCAACAACACAGCGTGTGTATGGCATGGTTAGTGAATGGAGTTCCGAAGTGTTAGGTGATTGATCAATGAGCCCCCTGTAGTGAGCACCACTGTTATAATTTTGAATGGTATTGTTAGGATCTGTCAGGTTATTTGCACAGGTTGAACCCACTGAGCAACAGAAAGACGATGTGGGGATTATCAGTCCTTCAGACACACTTAAAAATATACTTAAAAATGGTAGCAATTGCCCCAAACGATTCTTTATTTATTTTTTATAAATACAGCTACCTTTTACTGTCCCATCTCTTCTACACTAAAAACAACTTCCTCTCTCTTTACCCATCTTGATTATATACAGCAGCTTCAGGCGATACTGCTTCTCATGGCTTGGGCTATTCTATTCCGCTGATTCTCCTCAAGTTTAGCTTGTTATTCTCTAATCCTCTGTCACCCTAATTGTAGGCGATTTACTTCATATTTGTCAAATGTCAACATCACCTTATTTCCTTATAGCCTTATATAGAGGCAATACAATAAAACCCATGTATTTAATAAAAACTCTTTATATCACAATATCGCCTCAACTTGAGTCACTCATATAATTGTAACTGATACTATGTTTGGCGGATTCTGCCCTGCTGTCCCATGATTATCATCCAGTCATATCAGAATCGCGACGGGAGGATTTCTTGATAATCCATCCTTTTTCCAGCATATCATCCAACAAGATGTTCAGCGCCTTGTCTTATTCCTCTGTGTGAGGGTACAACAGGCAATCGATCTTGACAAGATGCACAGTTAGCTGGAAGGCTAGATAATATTCTGATTGTGGAGGAAGTCAAGTTGCTAGTCTCATGTCAAAGACATCCTTATATGGGGCTAGAAAGTCAGGAAAGTCTTGGGGGAGGTCCAAAGGGGGAAGCTCAGAGGAAGAGATTGAGCTGAGTGAGGGCTCTGTTGTGAGATTTTCAATTAGTGGAAATTCCAAACTAAACTTTTTATTAGCGAAGGACAAGGAGTTAAGTTCCAGATTGATGTTCACCTGTTGGCGTCTCCACCACCATATCCCCATGATGACAGGGTATAGTAAATCAAATACCGCTGAAAAGTGATCGCAGAAGCCAAATTTGTGGATAAGGAACTGAACTGGGCTTTGGAGAGTATTACAGATCATAGGTGTAGATGAAGTACCTAATATAGAAGGAGCAATCACCATATCCAGGTCCAGAGAGAGTGTGCCACTCTTAAATCCATAAAGTTGCCCGCCACTCCAGTATCCAGGAGAGCTTGTACTGTGACCTTCCATACTCCTACTCTGAAGGTAATGGGCAACAAGAAATAAGCTTAGTCCTCTTTATTGGCCATGGAATGTGTGAGGGCAGCGGAAGGTGGGGTGGGTCCCATAATGAGAAGCTGTTCTTAGGTTTCCAGTAATCTACTCTGCTTCTCATTGGATCCTCTCTGAGTGGATCTCCTGGTCCCCATGCAGGATTGGTTGGTTGGTTCTACCGTTATGCCATTGCACATCACTGTTGAGGGGGAGGGACTCTCATGGCTACATATGGTAGGTGAGGCCAACTCAGTAGGAGAAGAACTAGGCTCAGTAGTATGCGCATTATCTTTCTGATTAGGCGCGACGTGGGCTTCCACTTGGGCTATTTGGGTGGGCGTCAGATTGGATTACTTGGGTCCAATGTCACTCAACTCCTCATCTGCAGGGAAGGGGAAGGGATTCTTCACTGGTGGCATGTTACTCTTTAAAGTAACCTGCGGGTAGGGAGCTACCACTGCGACTCCAGAGGAGCGCTTCCTGTGCACTTGTTCCCTGTGGAGGTAGGAGCGTGTCGTTTAGATTGGACTGAGCTGGCTGGGAGGGTGTTCACTGATGGCTGAGATGTCATTACCACTACTAAGGCCATACATGTATGAAGGGATTTTGCCCCTACTGAATACGCTAAAGTAAATGCAGCCTCCATGAATACTAAAAGAGGATCCCATGCGACATTGCTAGCTGAGGAGTTTTCAAAGGCTGCTCTGAAAGCTGCCACTGCAATGTCCATAGGAATCCCAGCTGAGGGTACTAACGCCGTGAAAGCATCCACCAGTGATGGCAAGTCAGGGACCTTCTGGTGGAGGGTAAAGAGACGGTAAAAACGAGATGCTCTAGATTCTGGTGCTTGGACTGCATCAGATACTATACTTAATAGATTAGTGTGATTCCCCATATTGGTGGCAGCCTGTAGTACTCCTCTGACTCAACAACGAGCTTTCCTATCAATAGCATCTAAAAGGGCACACTTCTCGGTGCATCAGTGGGAGTGGGAGTTTGGAACCCCCAGAAGCAAAGCGTACATGAAGCTCAGCTAGAGCATCCAACAACTGTTCAGCTAATTTAGGTGATGGGACTGGAGGATTCCCATTGCTACTGCACTTGCCAAAAATGCATCCTGGTTTGCTGGTGCTGGATGAATGTTTTCTGGGTTTATAAGAGTTGTTTGCAGGCCCTACAGAAGGAGATAAACAACCAGCAAGAGAAGACTAAGTTTCATAGGGAATGCAAATTCATGGTAATTAAGTAAGCCACTTCTTCGCCTGATTCCATGAGGAGGGCGGAAAGTGCTAAAGTTATAGGTCGGTCCATTATGTCATGGAATCTGCTGATTAAAGTAAGTCTGGGATTTCAATATGGGTAAGTAACAACCAGTGGAAGGCCCAGAATGCCAAGGGCATAGCAGTTCTGAGCATTTGTAGGAGGGATTTCCTATTATTCTGGTGATGGAAATAGAAGTTAAATATTATACCAAAGGCCCCATAACAAACATAATGGCTGCAATGAGGGCAACCGCAGATCTTGCTGGGGCATCCCCATAAGGGTGGAGAGAGGCAAAGACGACCCAAGTTCTGGTTTTGCAGTTGTTGACCTTTGGCTTCCTTTTCTCACCCATTTTGGACTGGTTCATCATAGAAAAAATTGAAATTGTAGAATTTTTCAAAAATTTTTAAAATTATGATTGGCTTCAAGAATCAAATTAAATCAAATTGCTCTGACCATTGGGAGACCTTGGGCCTTGTCTTGCGTCCATTGGGGAGCTTTATGTTTGGATAGAAAGGTCAGGTACATCACCAGCATGGTGGATCAAATTTTAAATTGATTTGGGCCAGATTGGCCCTCGGTGGAATGGCCCAGTTGGTTCAGTTCCTGGTTCCCACCTCACGGTTGTTTGGATGGCGAGTCCTCACCTGTAAACGGAAAATTGCAATTAGTGGAGATGGCCTCACTTCACCCAAATTTCACTAAACCACTAGCAGTTTGGCAAGGCGTATTAGGCTGAATTCTCCTATTATTTCATGGAGTGGGAGGTGTACCCAGAGCTGGTCCACCGGGTGCCAAATGAAAACCAGGTCATTGGAAAGAGTTCAATGGATCTGAGAACTCTCCCAAAGCAGTGGATTGAGGTCATAGGCTGGCGGAAAGTTCCTGGATCATGATCACCAATTTGTGGGCCACTGAATTGATGGCTTGGAGGTCCCACTCAACGACCCATTGGCTTTAGGACGCAGAATGCTGCATACTTCTGTTGGGTTAAGTAAAAGTATTATGGAAAAGTGGTAGAGCTCACAGAGTGGGCTTTGGAGGGAGAAGTTTTATTAAAACTCAAAGGTAAAAATGAACTAACAACTGCTCCTTACAGAAGCAGTTGCCTAATATATGTGAAGTGGGGAAAGGAGAGCCATGAGTACATTTTTCTTAGGCAGCGATAGCTGATGTACTCATGGGTACGCAGCCTGGGTTAGGGGCTTCGTCATCCAGCTTATGCAAAGGTCACAAAGCTCTGGCAACATAAGCATTGGATCCGGGCCAGGGAGGGACCCTCACTGATCCAAACATAAGCAGATTGAAGTGGCGGCCAAATCGAGTTCCACCAGTGTCAGTTCTGATGAATTTTTTAAAACTTTTCAAAATTTCTTGAAAGAGAATTTTTTATTCAAATTGGCTTTCACAGTCCCAGAATTTCGGATTTTGTGTCCTGGACCCAGTTTTTGACTCAGGAGCCATTTCCTGAGTTCCAAGGCTTATTTTCTTCTTAATCAAGAACGTAAAGGATGACGGAGTGGGGCTCAGAGGGAAGGGAAGCTGCTGTTGAAGGCTCCTGGCCTGTATGACCTCATTTCAGTCCTTTTTTATCCTTTCAATCGGAGCAGAAGCAGCCAAATGGGGAGCTGTGGTGGGGTTTTGGTGCCGATGCAGTGACCCAACGTTCATCCACTACATGATCCAAGTCACTCAGTTGAGCCAAGGGCTCCACAGGGGCAAAAGGACCTTTTTTCTTCCCAATAGGGACCTTTTCCCTGATCCAACCCAAGAGGTTGGGTCTCTAGACTTACAATCACCAAGCTAAAGTTGCGTATTGGGTTATTATTAATGAATTATTTTCCTTTAATTTATAATTGAATTTTCATAGTTTTTTAGATTTTTAAAATAAGTTGTGCTACCTAATATTGTAGGAGAAACAATGGCTAATTTCTCGTTCTTTTTTCTTTATGTAGCTGTAAAGCAACGCTGAGAACACCCAACCCTTAATCTAATTCTTGCATAAAGTCTAAAAGTTCTCTGCCGCGTCTCTGTGTTGTTCTCCTAATGGTAATATGTCTTCCTGCATCCTGGAGCTAATGTTGGGGTGTTCAGAAACCAGATTCACCAGCCCAGTTTCTTTTGGCCCGCCCTAATCATAATATAAATAGCTTTACTTGAATCTGCATTGAGTTTTTCATGGCGGCATCATATAACTTCAGTATCTTATAATAAGTTTTCTAGGCGATTGTGGCCTAGTAGGCTTTTTATATTGGTCAACGGTGCCATTTATATCATCACTTAGTTGCCTGTTAGCATCAGGATGATATTTCAGGGCATCATAGTTTGCCGCTTCAATATGATGAGTCATGCTACTTATACCTTAAGGTATTCTTTGATTTAAGTACAGTGGTGTGTTATGTCTGCTACCATTGAGGGGTTATTCCCCTTCTATTTATACTTTCATTACAATGTGCAACAGGTCATAACTTAGCTTATCAACCAGCTCTGCCCCTTCTGGTGTGTGTCATGAATTTATTGCTGATTATATGGAATGATAGCATGAATGTTAATAAAGGTGTCATCCAGGCGCCCAAATAAAAGGGAGTTATCCCATTGTTGAGCTTCCAAGAATGCAGCCTGGCCGCTGGTGTCAAATTGTTGATGGGTGATTGCTGGTATTTCTCTAGATGAAAGTTCCATGGTTGATGGAACTAGGTTTCAGATAAGTCAGGCAAATCTGCCAAATAATTTACCTAGTGTTGGGATTTTTGCCCACATTTCCAGCCTTCTAGATTACCATGGGACGCTAGGGATAATTCCCTTTAGCAATTAAATTGGATAAGAATTGACCCTGATTTTGGGATAACAATGTTTGGAAGATTTTAAGTATTTTGCCAAGTTCAGATTCATCAGCGATGAATTGGGTGAATGCTTAAGATTTCATTGGCAAAAGTTGCTGACAAAATGGGCATCTGATATTTGATTAATGATTAACTATCAGGTGTAATGATTGGGATTAGTTGGGTTTCATCACCAACTTATTGGGCATTTAAGGAGAAAGTTGCAAGGCGAGTGATGCTACCTGAAAATAGTGAATTGATCAGTTGGTTCACGACCTGCCATAATGGGTAATAACTCCCATTATCTAAACAGGTCGCTTGCCAAATATGGTTGCTTTTCTGGGTTCTAGTGGAAAACGCTAAGCACACGTTTTCTGACTCTTTCCATTTTAGGTCTTGAGGATGTCTGACAACGGAATTCTAACCAGGGTGGGGAAGACCATTACTGATGATACAATGAAGGGTAATTCAACAACAATGGCTGCCATTAACTGCTGAGGCGCCAATCAAGAAATGAGATCTGTATTCCCCTTTAAATTCCCCTGAAGATTTACTTAATAATTAGAAGTAAACTAGCAGAATTCATTATCAGTATTAGTTCCATTCATCCTCAAGGAAATTATTACTGTATGCTTTATTTGGAGACTCTTTAGAAGGATGGAGAGTATGGATCGAGGATCCTGAGAAGAGAAGCTGAGCTGAAATGGGAATTGCTGCCAATATTTGTGTCAACAGAGGAAAGGCTGTAAACTAGGATCTGAGCGCGGATCAAGTTTGGCGGATTAGTGAATAAATCCCTACTGAGGACATCTAGAGTATTTTGAGAAGGAATACCAGTTAAGCGTTGGACCAGAAATTGTGATCTATTCAACTATGGATAACAGTCTTCATACTATTATCAATTGTATATCATTTTTCGTCAGACAACGTGAAGATTACACAAACTAAACCTGTACAGTTATCAAATTAGTGGTTAATAATTGTGAACAAGCAGCGAAGCCCCTAAATTTTTTCCAATTGGTGCTCACTACAGGGGTTTTAGTTGATTAGGATACACTAAGACAAGATGTCATACAAGAATGAGTTAAAAAAACTCTGGATGGAGTTGGCAACCATCAACAATAACGCCTTGAATTCTATAGATCATCAAGAATTTGCTGCCTTGGAGGAGATAGTTACCAAGGTTGAGGAAGAAGTCAAAGTTGTCATTAATTTCAGCAATGAGTACTAGGAAAAGTAACACCATTACAGAAAAAGGAATGAGATTTAGTTTGAGAAGTTTTATTCTTAAAAATGGAGCGAGAAGTGGATCTCATTTGATTATGGGCATTTAGCGCAGATATAGAGCAGCTGATTAAGCAAGTTGAGGAGTTGAAGACTCACAAATGTGAATGTGAGTCCTATATGGTGACTGATGCTAAATAGAGGACCCAGAGAACTCCAGTTGGAAAAGGCGACTATTTCAAGAAATATGCCTCCCACATTCACAGCCATTTCGAAGATTCCCAAAATTACTCCTCAAGTTAGTCAGGTAGCTGAACTAAGAGTGGTGGCTAAAGAAACTTCAGAGAAATAAAGCTTCGCCAAAATTACCTACTTTCCATTGAAGTAAAGCCCCTGCTTTTTTCTGATTATTCAACAAGACAATGTTTGGGTATGGCAATCATCAAAAGGCTTTTCCAGTAATGAACTGTTTAGAAACCAATTCTTATGACTTAGTGTGGCCCCATCTAGAGGCGGACAGCTGGTCATACTCAGAGACCAAGGTGGCCTATATAAAAGAATTTGGAAGTTCCATGCACATGTCAAAGTGCAAGCAAGGATTCATAGGAAACCAATTTTAGAAGGATGAATCTTTAGCAAGTTTTGTCAAACTGTTTCTACCAAGAATCGCAGATTTTGGTTGGAGAAAAAGTGCTGGATGATTTTGACGCATGGATCGTGCTGCAAGTGGCCGTTTGGCCCTATTGCAATTTACATTGAATTATGTCTTCTGTGTTTGAAATAGAGGTTCCACCTTGCAGATGGTAGATCATAGGAAAATATTAGTAGCTACCTTGATGCTCTGAATAGAAGTTTTTAACTTAATCCAGTATGAAATTCAAATCCTACAAAGGAGACCAAGGGCTCTAAGGAGTTCAATAATTGAACTGCACTAGGAAATAAGCCAAAGATTTCAAAAATATTGATAAGAAAGCAAAACTCTGTTTCCAGAGCAGAAGAAGAGGACACTTCGCTGTTCACTGCAAGGATGCAAAAAATAGATCAAAGTGGTCCATATGAAAGAGTCCAAACCCGCACAGGAGTCAGAAAAAGGGCCTGCGGCCTATATGGATTACAGTCTAGAGCTGCAGAAAAATATCCATTCCCCCTGATATAGTACATAAAAAATTGACATTAGTGATCTGTTTATTGATGATGATGTGCAGGATCAAATATATCAAGTGGTCAATTTGGATTTGAACGCAGTAACCAGATATGGAGCAAAGGGGATCAACCTCAAAATAACTTTGCAATTTCCTCAGCTGATGCACAACAACGGGAAGACAAAATTTGAGCCATGGAGCTTCTGTAAGATTTGACCAAAGTTATTTATGAGGCTGTGTGAATCCAGCAGGTTCTTGCTCGCTGGTGCTTGACGCCTGCTGGATTCCACAAAGATTTATAGAAATTTAGATAAATAAATAAAAAGCGCTAAATAAAAATGGAATTTTTATAAATTTTATTATCAGCACTATAAAGGTAATATAACCCCTTGACATCTGATCATTTAATATTTAAAGTGCTTCAAGGGTCAAGGGGTATTTGGGGAATTTTGTAATAGCTTAGCCAAGTCTGTATTAGAAAATATAGAGGAATAACATATCGTAACTTGGGTACTTGCTTCAGGGAAGTAATAAAAAGGAAGAGGAATTCTGATTGGACCAAACGTACCATGAGATAACGTTTTATGAACTTGAGCCAATCCCCATCTGAGAAATTTCTTGCACCTTGGGGGACCCCCACCAAGCCTATAAAAGGGGGGTCCTAGTGTAGGTGCATTGGAGGACTTTGTTGGGGTTGAGAGAGTGCCATCCAATGATTGCCCCAAGGTCCATGGTGAGGTCAGTGTAATCCAACCATTGGATTTTACGTTTGGTGCCCGTAGAGGTTTTGAACTAGCGTTATCCCAATTAATGGTGTTTCAATGAGAATCGGCTAGGGATTTTTGGCTGATTTCCTCAACTTTATCATATTTATTATTATTAAAAAACTCTTAACAACATTGTAAATTGCAAATGGCCAACATTCTCCCTTCTTCAGGTTAATTTGACCCAGGACATTCTTATTCTTCAGCTGAAAGGGCAAATATCTGACATCACCTCCCTCAAGAATGTTGGGAGGAGAATAAGGTCGGAGAGAACGGCCATGTACACAATTGATAGTGATACCTGTAGCTAAAGATTTAATAGTGTACTCATTTCTTCTTTTGTAAGTGATAGTGAAGGGACCCTCCCATATTAATCCAAGCTTCCCGCTTCTAGAGGTGATGCAGTTATGGTTGTTTAATACCATTTCAGACACTTATAATGTAGGCAGGAGGGTTCAGAGCTCATTTACAGCCTGCCCTTATTTAATCACCATTTTGGCTAAATTAGTCATATCCTCAGGTTGGAGTTGGATGATGCGCTGAGTTAATCTGCGTATGACTCTCTCAGGTTCCTCAACTCTAGACAAAAATACATCTTAAACTAAAAGGGCAGGTATTCCTGGTTCCCGCCCATACAATACATGGAAAGGGGACATTTTTAAGATCTGATGATAGCTAATCCAGTAAACCATTAGTGCGCTGGGTAAGTATTGATCCCAGTGAAGTGGATCAGAAGAGGCCATTTTTCGTAGGATAAATACTAAGGTTCCATTGGCTCTCTCCACAGTCCCATTGGTAGATGGATTGTATGGAGCTGAGATAGGTTATTGAGCCCCATGGAGGTGGCCAGTACGTTTACTACACTGGAGGAGAAGTTTTTTCCATAATCACAGAGTGATACTTGAGGACAGACATGTTGAACAAATATATTCTGATGTAAAAAAGTGGCTGTGGCTTTGACTGTTTGAGTATGGAGGGCCACGGCTTCCACCCACTTAAAGAAAAGGTCCATTGCTATCAGGATAAATCGGTTGCCACTAGTAGTCTGAGGGAAAGGACCTACTACATCCAAACTTATGGTTTGGAACGGTTGTTGAGGGGTAGTGGGTTGATATTGGTATCTAGTCAAGAAACCAGATTGTTTTTTACATGTAAGGCAAGCTTCTAAGGCGTCAACAATAGATTCCATAATTCCATCCCTATAGTACCTGTCTTTAATCCACTCATATTTTTCTTTGCCTCTTCATGACCTAGAGTGAAGTGTGCTTCTAAGATAGCAGGTACACGTTCTGAGGGCTGAAGGTAAGGCAGCCATTTTGTTTCACCAGCTTATACAACTTCCCATTCTCCACTTTGGTGTTACTGGTTGTGTCAAGCTAACATTTTTTGTACAGGCTAAACTCATCTTCCCAAGTTAATGGGGGCCATCAAAAGAAAATATAACCTCTCCGCTTCACTATTATCCAAGTGAAGGACTGGTAATCAGGTCAACCCATCAACATTAATGTGACAGGTATCAGCATAGGGTTCGATATTCATGTCATAAGGCTGAAGCTTTAGAGCCCAGCGAGCTAACCATCCTGTAGGGTCTTTCATGTTATGTAACCATTTTAAAGATGCGTGGTCAGTAACCACAGTGAAGGTAGTTCCATATGGGAAAGGGCGGTAGTGCTTTACAGATAACAGAGCAGCAAGGCACTCTTTCTCGTTCACGCTGTAGTTATGTTCAGCCTTGTACATCATCTTACTAACTTAAGATACAGGATGATCTACACCGTTTTCATCCAATTGGGCTAGGATGGACCCAACGGCATAATCAGAAGCGTCGGTGAATAAGATAAAGGGTTTGGGGAGCTAGGTAGGGTAAGCTGGGGCCTTCACATGGCATAACCAAGGAAAGCTCATGGAAACATGGGTGAATAGCTAACACCAGAACCCAGAGAGGCGCCCTGGAAAGGTCCGAAAGTTGCCTGGATGGGGAGTGGGATGGAAGCTAATGACTGTAATCCAACCTGTTCTTGCGGGTGCTTCCACTCTCCTTTGGGGGGGAATATGGGCAGGAAGGGGGAGGCAAGAGTTAGGCTTATTGTCTGTCACACTACTTTCCTATGAGGCGGGGCACTGAAAAAGCAGGCCTCAGTAAAAAGGGTGGGGCAATCCTGATTGGCTGAGCTTCAGCTCACCTGTCTACAATAATCGCCGCGGTTTTCTAGGTTGGCCTGAAACCTGGATAGCGGCCAGTAGCTTATGTGGGCTTACACTGGTGCAGTGAAAGGTGAGAGCACTCACGTAACAAAATGACGGACTGACCTGAAAGGGCTGCAATGGTTCCCACAAAAAGGGCCTGGAGAACAAACTTCGTCACAAAACCAAACCGGAGAGACCAACTCCATTCACAAATCAATAGTGGGTGTGGCCTCTGCTGCAGAGGGGGCTTCGGTTTCCTTTTCTGCAGTGGCTGCTAATGGATTTGGTGTCAGAATCAAGCTTTTTGAAGTGGGGAACTCCGGACCATCCAAGGATCTGATGGCGAGCATGGTGGAGAGCCTCAAGAGGGTTCATGCCGTGGAAGTGAAGACTGGATAGCCTAAGGAGATGCTCATGGTCAGGGTGATTGAGGTGTGTGGGTTTACCCCGCTCCATATTTCACATCTGGTACCTGAGTTAAAATTTATGACCTTCCAGTCTAAGCTTCAAAAGGAACATGATTCAGCTGCCAGTTTGAGCACAAAGAATGAGGAGGCCGTATGTATTGACATCGGCTCCAATATTGGAAGGTTCAATATGAGGGATGTACCACCTGTGATCACTAGAGGGGCCATGATGTCTCAGCTGAAAGGCTTTGGCAGAGTAATCTCCTTTAATGAGAACAAGCTGGTAAAGAACGTGAAGCAGAAGGATGGTAGCTTGAAAAAGTTCACCGTAAGATCTGGTGACTGGGTTTTGAAGGTTGAAATTTCAAAATCATATGTGGAGTTACCTCCTTCAGTCACTGTGGGGACCTAAAGTGTCCCTGTGGTACCGCTGGACAGGTGCTTCTTGTGTGGGGCGAAGGGGCACGTCAGAGCCAAATGTCCTCAGGTCCAACCTCGTGTGGCAGTGGCCAAGCCTAGCGGGCCTAGCGCGGGGGTGCCATTAATGGCGCCCTCTGAGAAGGATAAGTTGGCTCTCCAGAAGGCGTTGGAGAAGCTTACTGAAATGTCAGCCAAAGCATGGGAGAAGGCTGTGGCTAGCATCACTTTGGAGGCGGTGACTGGAGTGCTGAAGAATGTGAGAAAGGTCAATAAGGAGTCAAAGCATTCCCAGAAGGCGAGGGAAGCAGCTAGACTCCAAATTGAGCTGAGTGGCACTTTGGCACAGTACGAAAAGGACATTATGGAGGCGGTCGCCTCCCAAATGGATGGGATTCTTCCCATCACTTGATCGCATAAGAGGTGGGCGACCATAAGGGATGTGAGTGTGACAGAGCGCGCGAGGACCATAGGGGGAAGAGGCGGTGGGGAGGGAGGTGTTACCTGCTACCAATAGTGGGCCAATGCCTTCTAACCCAATGCCTCCAACCGAAGTGGAGGGCTCATTGGAGGACTCTGGCAATGGCAAGATTCTGGAAGCTGCTGTGACCGAGCAGCCTCCACCCCTGGCTCGGTCTAGTACTGAAAAGGGGAGGAAGAAACGTGGTCCTGCTAAACCAGCTGAGATGGAAGAAGATGGGGACCCCCCAGATCCTGACACTGAGGCCTCTTCGGTTTCAAACCTATGGTGATCAATATTGAATTTGCTAACGTGTGGGGTCTGAATAGGCTCAAGCAGAAGAAGCGGGTGAAACTCCAATTACAACAACATGAGATAGATATCAGCTTTCTCACTGAGACTAATTCCAAACCTGGGGTGGAAGTGGACTGGACTTTCCAGTTCCCTCGAAACAATCATGTTACTCTCATTTGGTGGATCAACCAATCTCAGACTCACCCTTAGGGGAGGGAAAGAGGGAGGGAAAGAATCCAAGGGGGGGTATCTTGGTCTGGTGGGCGGACAAGGTTAAGGTGTTGGATAAAAGGGTATTGGTTCATGGAAGAGCAGTTGCAGTAATGTCACTGTTTAAAGAGGAATCAATTTGGTTTATTGGCATTTATGCGCCCAATTCTGGATCTGAATGGAAGTCCCTCTTCCAAAAGGTCAGCCTGAGGATTCAGGAGGAAGGCATTGGGGGGTCAGTAGGCTGGGGGAGACATGAACTTTGTCTGCTTTAGGGATGACATGGTTGGGGCTTCAGGCAACTTGAGTTCTGATCCTAGAGCCCACAAGTTGGCCAATTTAATGATCGACCTTGGCCTACTGGATGTGTGGAGAGCTGTCCGTGGTGAGGAGGGAGAGACTGGGTGGACTCACATCCAGGGGGATCATTTCTCCTGCATTGATCTTGTGTCAGTGCCCCAGCCTCTCCTGAGTCACTGCAAGTTGATACTTCAGAATCATGATCCAGATGCTTCAGACCACAGGCCCCTGAACTGCAGATCAGTGACCCTTGGGTTGCTTCAGCAGGTAAAGGGATCTGGAGACTGAGCACTGAACTTCTGAAGTGGAGTCCACTTCAGGATATCAAGAGGAAGAAGATGAGGTGGTGGAGAAGCCAGATTGTAGGGAAGCCAGATGCACCAGTAAAACGGTTGTTAATGAATGCTGATCTCAAGATGGCTTGTGAAATTTTGGGAGACAGCTAGGGCCATGCGTTCAAGGTATGAAACCTCGGAAAGGAGCTTTGAGAGTACCTGCAAGAAGACCATGGCCATGGGGGCATCTGTCTACACGGCCAAGGCTGAATTGTATGCAAAATTGATGGGGGCCTTCATGGTGGAACGCCTCAAACAAAGGAAGTCTAGATGGGATGAGGATTCTAACAGCAATGTGGCCCTACTCCGCAAGGCAATAGGGGCATTCAGACCTTCAGCAAGGATCTTGTCACTTTGTTATTGGGGAGTTGAGGTGAAGGACGCAGCTCACATGGCTGAGGTGGCCAAATCCTACTATGAGGACATTTATGGCCCTCTGAGAATGACCTGGAGGCATCCAAAGTACTCTCAAGCGGACTGGGGTACTGCCAAAGGAGACTCCGCTGCACCTATGTAGCATAATCTGCAAATCGGAGATGTCAGACGCCATCTGCAAGGTAAAAAATTGCAAGGCTCCCGGGGAGGATGGGTTGATCTTGGAGCTCTTCATGTTATTTCGGGCAGAAATGTCTGAGGTGCTTGCTGAGCTGTGCAACCAACTCCTAGCCTCTGGTATAATCGAGCCAGTGTTTTTAAAGGGTGTAGTGGTGGTGTTGTATAAAAAGGGCGATCCCTCCCTCATGGGGAACTATCGGCCTTTTCGCCTGCTTAATGTTGACTATAAGATCTTAATAAAGATCCTGACTAATTGACTAAAGGGGTTTGTGGCAGATGTTGTTGGGAAAGAGCATAATGGGTTCATCCCAGGACGCTCAATTACTGACAACTTGATGCTGCTTCACCTAATAGGAAAATGGGCAAGTAAACAGTATGACCAGAGGAGGTGGCTACTGTTTCTTGTTCAAGAGAAGGCGTATGATTGGGTGAATCATGAGTTTCTTTGGGAAGTGTTAAGTAGGGTTGGAATCAAGGGGCATCTGCTGAGACTTCTTAAAGCGATTTATGAGAAGGCCTCAGGAGTTGTCAATATCAATGGGGTCTTCTCCCACCCCTTTAGGGTGTGTAGGGGCGTGCGTCAGGGAAGCCCTCTGTCTCCCTTGTTGTTTGTTCTTGCAATAGAGACCCTTTCAGTGGCTCTCAGAAAGTCAGACTGGAGGAAACTTACCATCAATGTTAAAGAGTACTCTCATTTAATGTTTGCGAATGATACATGGATTTATGTTTTGTCAGAGGAGAGAAGGTGGTGATGAACATTCTGAAAATGTACTTGAACGCAAGCAACGCTAAGGTCAATCTGTCAAAATCCAGGGCTTGGCCCATTAGCAGAATGGCAACATTGGGTGTGGCACCAAAGAGCTCTATCCCCTGGATGGCAACAGGGGAGGAGTTTCTGTACCTCAGGTGTCACATCCCTGGGTGAGCGTCGCCACATGAAATTTGGCTCAAACTTGAAGCGGACCTTAAAAAAGTGGCTTGGAAGTGGCAATGGCTCAACTTATCTTATTGGGGCAGGGCCATTGTCATGAACACTTTCATTCTATCAAGACTATGGTACATTGCTGGATTTGTTCCACCGCCAGCATCTTCCATCAGAAGAATACAGAGTTCAATCATCCAGTTCATTTGGCGAGGGTGAGCATCAAAACCAGTTACTTTAACTTGTGTCATGAGGTGAATAAGGGGGGCATCGGTCTGATTAACTTTGGAAGTATGATCAAAGCACTGCAGCTGACATGGATTGCACAGGTCGCTTGGGAGGGAAAATCTATCTGTTGGTCTCCAATACTGGAGGACTACCTCTTTAAGGCTTGCAAGGACAGTTCGAACAAGGATCTTGGTGTTAGCTGGGGCATCAATCAAGGGGCCATTCCAAGCGTGGGGAACTTACCAGGCTACTGGAAGGATTACTTTGAAGCTTTGGCGGGCAGCAAGGGTAGAATAGAGGGTGGAGAGTGGACCATTAAAAGGATCCGGGCAATTCCCCTTTAGGGAGGAGCTTGGGGACTGGAGATGGAACCTCATCTGCGCGAGGCCTTCAAGCACTTTATTGGGAAGGTCCACTGGGGACCTCCTTGATGGCGATGGCCGGAGGGTGCTTATGGTGGAAGCAGCCAATAATGTTACCAGCACCTCCAAGGGGCTGGTAAGGAAGGCATGGGATGTTGTGGAAGCAATTTAACTGCCTTCTTGCTGGAGGGAAGCAATTCCTTCTCTGGCTGCATTAGAGGCTGGGGAAGCCCGTTTAGAAGGTTGTGGAGGGCAGGATTGGCGGGTGTTCCCGCGAGGAAGAGAAGGCTGGAGATACTCTAGATGGGAAAGCCTCTTCGTCCTTTGGGACTGGCTCAAGGTGGGGGAGTTAGCGGTGTCTGCCTCTCATATTTCACAACTGCCAGGTTCTGGAAGCTACACTACAGAGAGCTTTGTTTGACGTACTTTTCCCGGATCACTTGCAAAATGTGACCTGGCCTGATGGACCTGTGGGGAAGGAGGGTTAAGGGATGCTGGTTAATACCAATTCAGAACTTTATTTTCCAACTCCGCAACAACATTCCTGGTCACTAGGGCGACTCTGCAGAAGTGGAGTAAACATAAGGAGGATAACCTTCTGTATGCCTGTAAGGTATGCGGAGGAGTGGAGATGCAAAACATATCTTCACAGAGTGTCCGGAAGTGGATTCTGTGTGGAGCAGTGTTCTCCTTTTGTATGAAGAATACCAACCAGGGTTTAAGTTATCCTCTGGTCATCTCGTATGGCCAGAGATCCTGACTGCATATGCCCCACAAAGTCTGCTTGCAGACAAGGAGGGGTTCAGGGTCTGGTGCACGATATGGGGGGAGGTGATGTATGTTCTATGGCTTGCCAGAAACCAGCGTTGCTTCCCTTCAGAAGGAATCCAGGCAACAAGCTCCCTGGCCATAGTCAAGTGACGGCTAGAAATAGCTGTAGAAAGCTATAGTATCCTCTTTTCTCAAGTAAGTCCAACTTGGGGGTCAGTCTGGTCTCATTCCTCGCAGTAAGGGATGGGAGGCATAGCTCTGAACTGGCTGGGTAGCCTTTGCTACCTGGTATACCAAACAGTGAATAATATGTCACTTTTGGGGTGGTGTGAGCCACCCCACCCGCGGTTGGGCCCACTTTAGTGCTGCTTGGATTTGCGCAGCCCCAGTGCAGCGGGGGCAGTACCCCAGGTTTCATCAAAAAGTTGCCTGCACTGGGTGCCCTAACGGGCACATAAAAAACTCAAAGATGAAATGTTTATTATAATCTGGATGCCGTAGGATAGGGCTTAGTTCAGAATTCTCTTCAGCATATCAAAAGCAGCCTTCTGTTCCGCACCCCACTGAAAAGGAGTGTTCGTGATCAATAGGCGAACAAGAGGATCGCTGAGCTGGGCAAACTTATGGATTAACCGATGGTAATACCTCATTATCCCTAGAAATACTTGAATATCCCATAAATTCTTAGGGGGAGTCATCTTGGAGATCGCTTCAACTTTTATCTTGAAATGTTTGGATTTCTTTTTTGGAAATGGAATGGCCAAGGAAATCCAGTTTCTCTTGAAAGAAATTACACTTTTGGGCTTTAACTTGATATTAGACGTGTTTAGCCTTTAAAACACCTCCTTCAGGTGTTCAAGATGTTCGTTGAAAGACTTTAAAAACTGTGATGTCATCAAGGTAGACAATGATGCAACTCAACTTCAAGTGCTGCATGATATGGTCCATCGCATGCTGGAAAGTTGCAGGTGCGTTGCACAACCCTTGAGGGATTTGGGTTGGTTGGAAGAGACCCTCGCTACAAATGAGAGCACATTTCTCCTGGTCCTCAGGAGAGATATCCATTTTCCAGTAGCCACTAGCTAAGTCGATGGCAGAAAAGAAATTAGAGCCTGAGAGTTGGGCCAAGGCATCATCAATGCGAGAGAGAGGGTAGCTATCCTTTTTTGTGAGGTCATTTAACCTGTGGTAATCCATAACTATCTGATGTCCTCCATTCTTATTTTATTAGCAAGAGGGGGAAGACCAAGGGCTTTGTGAAGGTACTATAAACCTCAGTTCTAGTAACTGCCGAAGCTCTGTCCTCATTTGCTGTTCCTCCACTTTCAATTTGCAATAAGGTTTTGACCAAATGGAATGAGCATCACTTTTTTTGTTGGAGTGGCACCAACCTTTCATGTGGCCATAGTCAGTATCTGATATAGAGAATATATCAATATAGCCGTTGAGAAGGGTGTGAACTTTTTCCATCTAATCTGGGGTCAGCTCATCCGAGATAAGGACGAAGGGTAAGGTACTCCCCAGGTTATCCATTGTCAGGCCCATATCCATCATAGTACCAATGGAGTGAATTTGTTCAATGTCCTCCACAGGGACTAACAAGCCTCTGCCAATATCCTGATGTTTTTTGCAACTATATTCTTGGAGTTGAGGTTCCCCAATAACAAGGTAATGGGCCTTTGGTAAGCAGAATCAAGAATTCCATGCAATACCTAAGGCTCCAAGGGACTAGCGCCCTCAATACTAATGAGGTCAGCAAGCAGTGACATGGGATTTTGAGCGTGACTTTGGTTTCAACCACTCGTTGTTCAACAGGTTTAATTATGACCTCCTCTGAAGCGTAAAAAGGAATACCTTCCCTAGCATTCACTGAATTGGACAATTTTTTTGTTGCACCCAGAAGTGGTATAAAACAAAGGTATAGCTGAGAGGGGGTATTCAAACAGGCAAGAGTATTATTGCTTAATGGACTCTTTTATTAATTAAGACTAACGGAACTTAGGGGTGGAAGGTGAGTTGGTAAGGGCGTACGGCTACCAACCTGAAGGTTGCGGGTTCAATTCCCGCCCTTTGCACATCAATCGGGGTGCCAGCCAAAGGAAGCTATTGGCGGTTAGTAGGTCTAATAACACGAAAACCTTACCCATGACGTGACCAGAAAAATTTGAGTCCCGATCTGGAGGTGGAAAAACTTTCTTTGATGGAGTTGACCCTGTTCAGGTTTCATGTTGTTTCTTTCTTTCAGTAATACCTGTCCCCTGGTCAGCTTGCCTCAGTTAAATAAAGACTAACGGAACTTCATAGTTGAGTAACAAGAGGTAACCTTGCTTCAGGTTGATTATTACCTCATACTAAATCATGAATTGAGCACCGATGAGCATATCATGCGCGTTGTTCTCTAAAGCCACAGCAGGGGCTGATAAAATAAGCTTCCTAACTCAAATGGGAAGGGAAGAATAAGCCCCAATAGCACGGGTATTGTTAGGGCCAGCGGTTCCAAATTCTTGCGTGTACTTCAAGTCAGGCGCTAGCTTTATCTTCATGATAAGCTTAGTGGAGATCACGTTGGCTGGGGAGCCAGTGTCCAAGATGACCAATATTCGGACCTTTTCAATGACTACTTCAACCTTAGTGAGGGTCCATCCAAAGTTAGTGACAAAGCTAAGACCTCCTTGAGCCTTAAGTTGGAGTGGGTTTTTTAGCAGTCTCAGGGTAGTTATTCATGATAGATTGTAAGGGGTGAACGTGTTGAAGAGGTCGAATCAAGCCAGCTAGGAATTGATCACCATTGCTGGCAGTGTCAATAACTTTTGGACACCCTAGTATTTGACTGAGGTACGTTTCCTAGGGGATGTTGGTCTCATCTACTCATCCAGCGTCCAAATGATCATGAACCTCTACCTCTGGGGGCTCCCAATATATAGTAGCCAAAATCATTATAACCCCCTCAAATTCGTTCCAAGGGTATTTTCAACAACGGAAAGGCCGCAATAAAGGTATGAGAGATGGCCATAGGAGATTGAATAGCCTTGGGGCATGGCTTTACCAGCTTAGCTGGAGGGGTAGGCACAGCAACTTTAATGAGCTTATGTGGACGGATGGTTGTTACTACCTTACAGGGCTTTGGTTCAGATAAAGGAGTGATAACCTCTTTAGGTCACACAGAGGGAGCAGGATTTGTAGGGAGAATAGGCATAGAAGGACTTACTCTCAACTGATTAACTCTACGGTAGCTCTTCAACAGTGAGAGCTGGTGGAATCACCTCAGCTTCCTTGGTTATTGCACATGAATGGAAATTGACAACATCGACTAATGCTGCCTTTAAATCACAGATATTTTGTAAATGGCGTTTCACTGAGATAATATGCCTGGCTAGAGAGGGCTGAGATGCTAACCTAGTTAGCAGGGCGGTGATAGCTTCATCAAGGGCGAGCATGTTAGAGGTTGTTAACCTTTTTGCAGCGAGGTAAAATTGTTCAGCAAAGGCAAGGAGCGGTTCATCCTCATACATGCTAAGGCTTATAAAGGCCTGTTTTTCCCTAAATAGACTCTGCAGGGATCCAAATTCAGCCAAAAGAGCCTTATTCACCTCTGCCCAAGTGAGCGAAGGGTTCAGGTAAGGAACTATCAACTCTTGTGCTAGGTGGCTTAAACAGGTAAGGATGTACTGAACTTTTTGCATATCAGTGGTGACATACATGGCAGCTTCATAAACATACAGGAAATTATAGATGTTTCCTTCTCCAGGGTGAATTTTTTAGAGGGAGTTTAAAAGGGCGCTGCTCCAGCTCTTCAAGATGAGATAAGGCGCTGGCGAGTTGCTCCTCAAGAGCAATGATTCTAGTTATACAAGGCTCCCTGTAGTGAGCACTATTTTGTGGGAATACAGCCAATTCTTGCTCGCTGGTTCTTGATACCCGCTGGATTTCACAAAGATTTATAGAAATTTAAATAAATAAATAAAAAGCTCTAATAAAAATGGAATTTTTATAAATTTTATTATCAGCATTATAAAGGTAATATAACCCCCTTGACATATGATCATTTAGTATTTAAAGTGCTTCAAGTGTCAAGGGGTATTTGAGGATGTTTGGAATAGCTTAGCCAAGTCTGTATTAGAAAATATGAAGGAATAACATATCGTAACTTGGAAACTTGCTTCAGGGATGTGATACAAAGGAAGAGGAATTCTGATTGGACCAAACGTACCATGAGATAACGTTTTATGAACTTGAGACAATCCCCATCTGAGAAATTTCTTGCACCTTGGGGGACCCCCACCAAGCCTATAAAAGGGGGGTCCTAGTGTAGGTGCATTGGAGGACTTTGTTGGGGTTGGGAGAGTGCCATCCAATGATTGCCCCAAGGTCCATGGTTAGGTCAGTGTAATCCAACCACCGGATTTTACATTTGATGCCCATAGAGGTTTTGAACTAGTGTTACCCCAATTAACAGGGTTCCACCAAGAATCAGCCAGGGACCTTTAGCCAATCTCCTCGACTTTATCATATCTATTATTTGCCAAACAAGCTTTTAACAACATCAGAAAATCACAAATGGCTGACATTTCCCCTCTTTGGCTTAATTTGACCAGGACATTCTTATTCTTCATCTTCGAGGGCAAATGTCTGACAGAGGCAAACCTTTCTATCCCTCTTAGTACAATCAAAGAATCATTTCATGATCTATCAGTGCAAATAATTCACACCATTAATTTGGCAAATAATGCTTCTATACACTCAGTAAATACGATTTTACAATGCTCCAAGTGTACATATATAGATATACTGGTTAATCAAGTATGGGTGATGGCGATTGTTGACAGTGGAGCGCCTATCAATATTGTTTCAACTAAGCTATTGAAGAAGATGGAAATCTAGCCCAATTTAGAGCACAAGAAAAAATATAGGACAGCTGGTCCAAATACACCATCTCCTGTGGAGCGTATAGCGCTCTACCACTCTAACTTTAATCCTTAGTGGTATCCGCCCCAGTCATAGTTTGGACCAACCAAAATTATGATATTCTGAATGGGCCAATTTCTACAAAAATATGATTTACATATAACTTCAAAGAGGTATGTTGACTATATTGGGTCAGACTTTACCAATGGTTTATCTTAAAGATGGGGAAGCTCCACTAAATAAGAGATAGCTTCATCAATTTTGATGTACAATGCCAGCATTGTCCTGATTTAATACCAACTAGTTGGCAGAAAGCGATAAGAAATGCCAACGGAAATCTTAGAAAACTGGAGAATTCCAATGAGGATCAAGAATGCGAAAAAATACCCCCAGAATCACAAAGAATAGTCAACATGGGGTTGATAACAGAGATACCAAGCTGCTGTATAGAGAAGAAGGAAGTCCCTGGAGGAAGTCCAGATTAGAGTCTTGGGTCGCTCCTGGAATAATTATGCCATGCCATGGAGAAATTTGAATCTCCTGCAAATTTTAGTGAAAACCCAATGAAGATTGATATGAAACAGATCATTACATTTGTTCATCTAATCCTGTTGGCGGAATTGAGGATATTCCAAGATTTTGGGACCCTTGATGAAATGGGATTATTAACATGGGTGACTAAAAGTATCAAACTGTTGGTTGATCAAAAGCAACTTGATGATCTGAAGGACAGACAACAGGAGGAGGTGCTCAAATATTTGACAAGTATTGGGAAGTATCTGCCCAGGATGATCACAATTTGGGATGCGCAAGAAATTTAATCCACAAATTTAACACTGGGAAAAATTATCCTACAATAATGATAATGATTCATTGGTCAAAGGTGGCCAAAGCGGTAGTGGAGGAAGAAATCAGTAAACTAGTGAAGCATGAGCTTCTAGTTCCGTTGTTGAGTCCCTTGGCGAGCCCTATCCTTATTGTTAAGAAGAAGGACAGCTCTAATAGGGTGTTGTTGATTATTGGAAGCTGAATAAGATTACAAAGAAGGATTTATATCCTCTACCAAGAATTGACAATGCGCTAAATTGATTGGGAGAAGAAAAGTATTTCTCCATGATGGATCTAATGTTGGGATATTAGCAAATCGATTTGCCAAGAGAGGACCAAGAGATATGCACAATTATCACCACGCAGGGGCTGTATCACTGACGAGGATGCCCCAGGGTCTATGCAATGCGCTTGCAACGTCCTAGAGGGCCATGGACGCCATATTAAGCGACTTAAAGTTGCCATGCATCCTGGTGTATTTAGATGATATAATTGTGTTCAATAGGGAATCTAATGACCATTTACACCACTTGGAGAAAGTGTTCAAGCAACTATCCGCAGCTAACATGAAAATCAAACTGAGGAAGTGCCACTTCTTAAGTAAAGAGTTGTATTATCTGGAATTAGTAATCAACTCTAGTGGAATGCAGCTGAAAGCCCAGAAAATTGAACCCATAGAGCGAATGGCTGAATCAAATTGTGTCTGGGATATCCAAGTGTTCCTTGGAATGGTCAGATACTATCAAAGATTCATTTGGAATTTTGTAGTAATTGCTGAGCCCCTCTTCCATTAGCTGAAGGATCCAAAAAAAGAATTTTGTTTGGAGTGAAAAGTCCTGTAGTTCTTTAAATTAATTACACCGGTATTCAATAAATTCTCCAATTTTGAAATATCCAAATATTAATTGAGAATGTATAATACAAACCGATTTTTTGTTAATGGTGATTGGCGCCATCCTGAGCCAAGTGGATGAACTCAGGGGATGAACATTTGGTAGCATATGTGAGCCAGATGCTCTCAGCAGCTGAGAGGAATTGCAACGTGACTTAACGTAAATTCCTTATGGTCATTTACGCCTGTTAACAGTTTTGGGTGTATATTCAATGAACGCACTTCAAAGTGATGATGGACCACTCCTTGTAGCGTTGGCTACACAATTTAAGAGAACTGGAAGGATGACTGGCCCAATGGGAAATAAAGCTACAGGCTTACGATTATGAGATAGTCCATTGAGTGGTGGCTTCTCATCAGAATGTGGATGTCTTATCACAGTCACCAATGGTCCAGGTGGTATACCAGCAATTGGATGAGCTATTCCAGAGAATAGTCAAAGGAGAAATTGGGAACAAGCCCTGAGAAATCCAATGCATGCTTTTAAAAGCAATGGAAAACACTGAGACCATGTATGGACATGTCTTCAAAACAATTAATGGGAAATAGTTACTATTCCTAAAACTGTCAGAACAAGCAGCTATTGTTCAAGCTGCTCATAAGGTTGTTGGTCACGGAAGCCTAAGAAAGACAACCAATCACATTCACCAGAATTATTATCTGGGAGTCCATCAACTATGATGTAGTGGCTTATCTGGCTTGTTGTGTGGAGTGCCAGTTGCACAAGCCCTACAAGAGCACAATTGGATACTGACTGATCCGCCCTGTATTTGCTTGGTACACAACGTCCATTGATGTGATAGAACCATTAACCATGAGTACTGGTGGAGTCAAATATATCATAGTTGCGATTGACCATCTGATGAGATGGTTGAGAAGAAGGCCCTGGCAAAAATAGATTCTAAAAGCACTGCAAGGTTTATCCTAGATCAATTAATGTTAACATGGATGCCCGCAGGTCTTGAAGTAAAGGATGAATTTCACATCTCACGTGATCCTGCAATTATATGTAATAATGGGGATCCAATGAGTTGTATCAGTACCTTACCAGCTAGAGAAGAATGGACTGGTAGAACGGTTCAATGGAACGCTGGCCATGACACTGAGGAAGCTGGTCTCAGGAAGAACTTCCACATGGGAAATTTACTTTAGTTCAGTGACATTCACATACAATATAATTCATCATATGACAATGGGAAAACTCCGTTTGAGTTGCTATATGGAAGAAAGGCCGCGTTGATACCAATTTTATATTTGGTGGTAGAACCAACTTTGGTGATGAGTGCTGGGAAGTATCTGACTCAATTGTCAATTATCGTGATTGAAATGCAATTGCAAGCATTTGATACGACCTTAAAGAAAATATTAGAGCAAAAATGATAGATGATAAGAACTGAATGGCCTTGTTAGAATACTTAATGGGCAGAAGAGCTACCTATATTAATACGCATGGTTTTGAAGAAACAAGGTAGATGCATTGTGGTCAGGTACAATCAATATTATCACCAAGACCACAATAAATGTCTATTCCATCAAGAATCTCTTGTATAGAAGGATAATTAATTGAGTATTTGGTTTGTATTTAAATTAGTGGATTGGTAAAAAAAATAATGAAAAAATGTTTCCCAAAGGACCGTTGAACCTTTAAGATGGTTATGTCCTGATGATTTGGTTAAGTCCAAAAAAGGCCCGCTGAACTAAACTAGATGATTAAGTCTTAATAAGACCTCTGAATCATCAAAACTGGTAGGTTGGAGTATACCTTGGAACCAGTTTGGGGGAATAAGTAAAAAAGATGAATCACTGAACTGAGTGAAGGTCATGTACCATATAAAAAAGAAGAAAAAGTAAAAAGATTGATAAAAATATATTGGGATATAAATTAATTAAAATCACACAGAAAAAAGATATATTTCTATAATTTTTATTGGTTATCCTTAACTTAGGGATGATTCCGCCTATGCTTCCTCAAGGGGGAGGGAGGATTGATCGCAGTAGGAGTAAACAAACCATCAAAATCTATGTGAGTTTGGATACTAGAAAGGGCTAGACCTACTTGAAGCCAAGTTTTCTGAGTGGAGGCTGATCCCTGTAAGAAAGCAACTAGGGGAAGAGATATGGAAATTTCAGTACTTGCCAAACGCAATACCCCAGATCAGGGAAGGAAGCAACAGAACAAGAAGAGGCAATTGGTAAATAACCCTGAGTGATCCCAATATGGCACCAGCCAGAAGATTGGTCTTGAGCACTTGCCGATGGTCTTCATCAAGAACATTGGACATATTGGCCAGCATCGAGCAAGGAATACTAGGCGGGAGTTGCCAAATCATGCCCTTAATCAAAGGCATCATGGGAAGATACCAATGGGATGCGCCAGAAATAAGATAGTCATGTAGGGAGTGGATAGTATCTTACAGATGATGACTATGAGCTTCTTGGAAGCAAAAGCAGAATGAGTGATGGAAGCTGGGAGAGGCGAGAAGCTTCTTGGCCCAACTTTACTAATCTTGCCAGAAAAGTGAAGAGCATAGGCTGCAACGTCTTGATATAGGATGTTTTAAGATTGGAGGGTTTCAGAGCTATGGATAGAGCTTTTTTTACTTGGGTACTCAATTCTTCATAGGGGAGTTTAAAATGTTCAAGGTTTCTAATGACCAGTTCAGTTGAAAGAACAGCTGGTTTGTAATACTGGCCAAGTCAGAAAAGGAACTCCAGAAGCAAGTCTGATCCAGCAATAAATTATTGATCTAGAGTAAAGGAAATTGCTTCTTGAGGTCCAATTATAATTTTAGGAGTATCTACAAATGGAGCTGAATACAGGAGAGTGATAAAGTTCTAACTTGGGGATCAATGACAGAGGAAGTATTGGTTGCAAGTCATTTGAGATGACCGCTAACCTGGTTTTATTAGGGTTGGATACTGTTTCCAGTAATTTCGTAATACTGGCTACGGGTACTTGACTGGGCTATAAATGCTGTAAGGATCATAAAAGAGGTTTTGGTGTGCAGATTGACTCATCAGTTGGAAGAGCCAAACATCTTTATAAGGCATGCTGTTAAGCAGCTGTTGATACTGAGACTCCAAATTTAACATATGATCTGGATGAGAGGGGGTGTCTGACTTTTATTGTAGAAATTATGCACTCTGGAATCAATTAAGCTCTAATTTTGCAGAAATTAATCTCAAAATAAATGAGATAAGCTCTCCAGAGAAAAATTAAGAATTATGAGCCAAGAAGTTTATATGAGAAAATAACAAGAGTGAATACAAATGAGCATTCTTAATTGCGCTTAAAAAAACATCAATGGCAATAATCTCCTGTTGAGGTTGAGGAGGAAAATCAGGAAATCAAGGACGCTGGACCATGAATTCTGAATATGACAGTGGGTCATATGCCCTGATGGGAGGAAAACCAGATCCTGGGATCAGTATCATCACGAGTAAATCAATCATCCCAGCACAACAAAAGATTGTTGGGACCGCATTATGAGTAGGCAGTAATGATGAGGAAGAAGAAGAGAACTGCATGCCAAAGGTTGCCTTGAGCAGCGTTGAGTACAGATCAACCATACTCCACTTGAACTCAATAAGTATTCAACCTGGAGTCCAAAGTTGTATTCTCCTGTCCTGATCCTATTTTCGCTGAAAATCTAGGCAAGAGATGGGAAGTGTTGAGATTTTTGCCCACATTTCCAGCCGTCTAGATTACCATGGGACGCTAGGGGATAATTCACTATAGAAAGTGAATTGTATATTGGTTGACCCTAATTTTGGGCTAACAATGTTTAGGTTTTTAAATTAAGTTGCCTGGTTCAGATCCATCAGAGATCAATATGGGTGAATGCTTATGATCTCATTGGGCAGATTTGCCAAAGAAATTGGAGTAACTGATAGTTGATTGATGATTAACTATCAGTTTACTGATTGGGTTTAGTTGGGTTTTATCACCAACCAATTGGGAATATAAGGAGCAAGTTGTGAGGTGAGTGATGCTGCCTAAATCTAGCAAATTGATCAGCTGGTTTGCAACCTGCCATAATGGGTAACAAGTCTCAATTCTTAAGCAGGTCACAGGCAAAATATGTTTGGTTCACTGGGATTGAGTGTAAAATGTTAGAGAAACGTTTTATGACTCTTTTTATTTTAGGTCTTGAGGATGTCTGACAACGGAATTCTAACTAGGATGGGCAAGACCATTGCTGATGAGATGACGAAGGGTAAATCCAACATCAACGGCTGTTGTTTCATTGCTGAGGCGCCAACCAAGGTTTGGGCGCCGTTTTCTTTCTTAAATTCCTTTGAAAATTGACTTGATAAAAAGAAGTTTATTATCAGAATTCATTATCATTATTAGTTCTATTCATCTTCAAGGAAATTATTACTGTATGCTTTATTTGGAGACTCTTTAGAAGGATGGAGAGTATGGATCGAGGATCCTGAGAAGAAAAGCTGATTTGAAATGGGAATTGCTGCCAACTTTGTGTCAACAGAGGAAAGGCTGTAAACTAGGATCTGAGCGTGGATCAAGTTAGGCGGATTAGTGAATAAATCCCTACTGAGGACATATAGATTATTTTGAGGAGGAATACCAGTCAAGCGTTGGACCAGAAATAGTGATCTATTCAACTATGGATAATAGTCTTCATACTGTTATCAATTGTATATCATATATCGTCAGACAACGTATGGATTGCACAAACTGAAGCTGTGCAGTTATCAAATTAGGGGTTAATATTTGTGACTAAGCAGCAAAGCCCCTAGATTTTTAATACTTATTTTTGATGATTGATTTAACTAATTAGACATTGAGCTTACAAATTGCGCTCCTCAGTTAGCTTGATTGTAACTATTTCAGTAAAATTATAGTAAATGATGTTGAGTCCAATTTGTGCTCCCCATTCATAAGTTTGAGTTGTTTCAAAGTAACAGCTGTTTCCAAAGTATTAGTGATAAATCCTGATAGCATTTAATAACTTAACTGTTGGTTGATAATAAGATAATTGATAAAGTTTATAATAAGCATATATTAGGTATTACCAACAAATCAATGTAAGGATAACCGATAAATGCTGCCAAAGATTGATGCCAAGTCTTTCTCAATAGGAGAAGCATATTATTGTCATTTAACAACTAGGGTTTTTGAATAACTGGCGACTTATTCTGAGGATAATCAGATCATTAAGTTTGGGATTAATTGACAAATTGATGCTGATGATAATCAGGATAATGTTGCCAGCAAATGATGCGGATGATTTCAATAATCATGCTTCTGAATGGTACTTCATTGACAAAGTGTTCAGAATTATTGGCAAATAAAGTTGATATTCAATTAATTAATTAATTTATTAATTAATTATCATTTTACTAGCAATTGATGCCAAGGATTAATTTGATTAACGAAGATGGCAATCATTGCTGAATATTTCGAGTGAAGGGTCGCCAGCAATAAGTGCCAATGATTGTTGTGCCAGTGATATAACCAATTATTTTTAATAAGTGGATTTGATTGCCAATAAAGTCGCCTAATTATAAATAACCTAACTTGGCTCTTAATGAAAAAAATTCCTGACTACCCTTTTATTGCTTTAGGTAAATGTTGATAATTAGCTTAGCAGTTGTGGGTAGGTTAAAGATCCTCAAGGTTAGGTTCCAGATGAGTGCACCTAGAATGGGTGGCGCCATCAACTCCAATACCTGGTGCTACAAGGAATTCCGCGTAGTTTTCCCAATTAGCCACCACAATAAAGAACTGATGAGGGTTTAACCCCAAGGAGGATGATATGACAAAACCTGCTGATAAGTTATGTGGGGTTTTCTGTGAGCTTCCTGGGGGGTAATTATCCAAAGGTGAAGTTGTTGGTCTGCTGAGTATGGGGAGTTATGACGCGGATTTGTAGTGAAAGGTAGCCTGTGAAGGTGAAACAGCAATTGTCAACAGTCTTCATACTATTGGTCTGGTACAATAATTGATTTGCTATTGTAGCAGATTATAAAAATTGTAACAGCAATGATCCGCTAGACTTGGCAAATGATATGGGCGAATGTACTTAGAATAACTTCCACTAGATTATCTTGAGTGGCGAGCTATTTTGACCTTATCACTACTGGTCATGTTGAGGAATAAATACTAGTTGCTTTAAAAACATATTCTGATATTTATACTTGTTAACGTTAGTAATTAGACTTCATTTTAATTGATGGTGGTAAGGTGATAACCATGTTTCAACTACTTAAATATTGTTTGAAGCTGGACTAGGGAACATGGGAAACCCAGGCTATAGCTTGCAATTATAATGGATTGTAAGGAAAAGCTTTACAGTATGGGCCTCTGCCTCCTGACTTTTTAATTTAACTAACTTAGAACTACTGTGTGTCCAAGTCGTCTTCCATATGCTTGTGTAAATAATTGGCGCCATGGCTAAGGGAGAAGCGGGTTGTTTTGGGATTCATAATATGAAGTCAGGTGCTCAGAGCTGCAGTTTGTGCTCCCTTAGTATGCACCACAATAATAAAATGCATATTGCCGTTTTATCCAGATGCTTATGTAAAAAATAACGCAATAACAAGAGTAACTGTTTAAAACGTGACTTTTAAAACAAAGTATCTTTATTTATTGTAACAGGCTTTAAGGTGATATAGCACACCATATATTAAATACTGGTATTGGCTGAGGGGCTCACAGTTTAGAGTCTTGGTTGTAGGTATGCTGTGGAGCTTCAATATGAACAAGAATCCTCCAATTGACATTCCCTTCCTGATATGCTACTTATAAGCACTTTTTCCATTATTGCAATACCTGATAAAAAAAGTGCACTGAGAAATTTTAGTTGATTGCATAATGTTTGGAAAGGACAAGGAAACTTAGGCTTTTGGGCTTGGCAAAATTCACTAATTATATCAAAAAACTCTCAAAACTGAGGCACAGGAGAATAGCCAAGGATAACAAAAACCTATTATTGATGAGTTTATGTGAGCATGGGTGTAAGTTATTTAATAAAATAGTAAAGGATGCAAAATCATAGCTGAGAGTGAGGTGACCTTTGTATTAAGCTTTTAGTTAGTTTTATCATCAAGGATTAATAATTAATCATAGTTCTTATCTACCATAAATTGGAGGCGCTGAGGCGAAGTAGCCAATAGTAAACTGATATAACCAATTGACACTGTTTTGGCGACAAGGTATAATAAAGAGAGCCTCTATATATATATTAGTTAAATAAAAAGATGATTTTTTAATATGGCAGTTCAGACCAAATCATAACATTTCTAACTTTATAAAAAAGTAGGTTGTAGAGACCAGAAATGCTTTTGAGATGGTTGTTTACGTTATGGGTCTTTTCTGATGACTGTTATGAATATAGCTATATATAATCTTGGCAGTTGATAATTTTAGATAAGGAGTTTATGCTACTTCAGATCTTATGTATAGCGCAAAGGCTACCATATAATTCCAATATCATAAAAATTTTACCCACATGGGTGAATATTAATGTTGTCCAATAAATGAAAAAAATTTGTCTATCATATAATTCAAGAGCTTGGTTCATTTATGCATACTTAGAAATAATCAACTACTTATTACCATCCCACTACTAATGGTTCAGGTTAACGGGTCAGTTGCACACTATAATCTATCCTAAAGAAGTTAGTATCATCTTATCTTTACCACTGTGATAAATCCTTAATAGTTCCTTCTTGGCTTACATTTAAGCTACCATCATGACATATGCATGTTACAGTTCTAGGCCTTTCAGGGAAGAGGACCTTTTCTGTCATTTAATTTTCATTCTATATTTAGTCTTTGTTTTTAAATAAACTCAAATCACCTTATGATGGTTGATAAAATAAATCATTTAGATTCAGGATATGTTAAAGTATTTTATAAAATTTGAGGCAATTAGTTTGACCAACCAACTCTATAATCTACTTTTATAATTCATTTTATATCAAACTAGTATGTAGACATGGGCTTCATCAATTGGGGTCAAAGCCCAATTTAATCTATATAATAATCCTAATATGGATTGCTTTGCCCATGGCCTCAATTTGGATTATTGTTTATGACTGATTTAAAATTTATATTGGGGATCAATACCTCAGCGTATTCAATTGCTGATATGTACTACTGTAGTTTAGATCCCTAACCCAGCCAGTGCATCTATAAACTCCTTAATACCTTAATTATCTTATCCCTAGACCCTAAATTCTCATTTCACCTATTAATTAATATCAACTATTTTGTCCTTCGCCAGTGTTGAACTTGTCATAAATAGGATTACTATTATTTTATTCAGCTTTTTGTGCAGGTCTCAGTTCTAACAGCTAACCACTATACTAATGTAATCTACATTGAGGCCAATGTTCAAGTAGCCATGACACTCAATTTATGCGGTTGACTGAAAATTCCTTATTGTTACTAAGTTATCAAATAATTTCCAATAGACATGAAGGGTTGGAGGAGCATCTCAGGAGAAAACTACAAGTGTGTATGATCTTATTTTTAGTGTAAGGAGTTAAAGCTAAGAACTACCTTACAAACCCACTGCAAGCCCTGGATTCAATTTCAGTATATGACATTAGAATGCACTCCTTCATTTTTTCTTAGTTTATTCGAGGTAAGCTGACCAGGGGTGGCAGACATTACTGAAGCTATAAAGCTTAAAACTATTATAAACTAAGTGAAACAAACTGAGTTGCCCAATATGAGTAATTAGAAGACACACATCGCTGGCCTCATGACGAGGAGAACCCACACCTCTAACTCCTTCTTTACCCCTCTGCTAATGCTCCAACCCACATTCTATATTCCTTTGCCTACCACCTGAAGCACTTGCTGGACAAGATTGACACCTATTCCTCTTCACCTTCTAATATGGATGCTTAGGCCAACGCTGAGTTACCAGGCTAGGAATTTTTTAATATATAATGATCTCTTTATTTTGGCACATAGAGACTAAAGATGTGTGAAGAACCCCCTCTGGTCTGGTAACACTAGTATTAGTACTAAAAAGTGGATCATAAGACAAACATCAAATGAAACAACCAACATGGTGGGACAGCGGAAACTGCTTATCCTACCATGGCAGAAGGGAGGGGGAATTGGAGGCTCGTCCTCAGCAGCAACTTCTCATCCCAGAGTGGGGTATGGGCCAAGGCTGAGAGTAAGGGTGTCAGGGCATCCGCGGAATGTGGTTAGATGTTGTTGAGTGGTATTTTTCTAAGATTAACTGCTAAAAATTGCACTGGTATAAATTGAATAAAGCTTTTTAAGCTTTAATGTGGGCGTTGGAGATTTGATAAATGTGGCATAATTGTTGCAAGTAACCTTGGCTTTGGGATTCCGCACCACCATTGCCACATTCTAGATACCGTCATTATTGGCTTTGTGCAATTGGTTCATCATAATCTTGCTTTATGGAGTGAGGATGGAGGGATAATAGGAGAGGAATACCTCCTGTGAGCATCGTCACTGATTTAGTGCCAGCTTAGCAGGGGGGACGACAATTTGGTGTTGCAGCTACTTTAACATAAAGCTGGTGGTCACTGCAAAATGGTTTGGCATTCAGCTGTGGAGAATATAAATGAGGTAATTTAGTGTACCCAATCTGAACTAATGCGCCGCTTGAATTTGCAGAGAGGGTTTTTAATTAAATTACCTGAAGTGTCAATTTCAGCCAATAATCCAGAGAGCTCTAAATTAACTGAATTGTGGAATCAGCATATGACTGAGGATCGTTTGTTTTAATGGAAGCATGTGGCGAAACTTTGTGCAAATCTGTTCATGTTTAATGATAGCATCTGTGTCACTAGGTGGGGGAGGTCCTGATTAGTTGTTTCAGACTTGGCTGCAACGGCAGGCTTTGGGGGAGGAGGGTAGGATAGTACCTCATATTGCAAAAAACGTGGGGTTGGCGTCAGAATGGGATCCAGTGGATGAGGTGCGGAGCTAGCAGAAGCAGCCAGGGATTTTCATTTGTGTTTCAAGTAGTCCAAATCAAAACAGGACGGAAAGATAGTCCATATGCCCTTGACGCAAGCCCAGAATGGATGGTCAGAGGCAGAGGGGATGATGGCATAGGGAAATTCAAAAACAATTTTATTAAAATCAGGGCTAACTGTGGCAAACGCCTGAGGCCCAGTGAGACGTGTGACTCCATATGGGACCACAAATTGTAGGATGGTGTTGGAGCTGTAGGCTGCAAAATTTTCTAACAGCTCCTGATGGAGCACCGCGTTGGGAAGGTGAGTGAGCAAACCAGCGAAGTTAACAAATAGAGTGATATCTGCTGGGAGCTGTGTCCAAGTGATAGGAATAGGG